>JAGFNQ010003325.1:164000-182508 GCA_024364735.1 Boesenbergia rotunda
CAGCTAGCGCCCGGATATCCTTTTTGCTGTGGGTATGTGCGCTAGATACTAAGTATGTGCCAAGGAATATCATTTAATTGCTGTTAAGAGAATTTTGAGATACCTTAATGGCATATTATAGTCGGTCTTTGGTACCCCGTATAGAGTCATTTGATTTGATAGGCTATACCGATTCCGACTATGCTGGGTACAAGTTGGATCGGAAAAGCACAAGTGGGGTTGCCAATTTTTAGGGTCATCTTTAGTAATTTGGTCAAGTCGGAAGCAACATTGTGTTGCTCTCTCGACGACCGAGGCAGAGTATATCGCCATGGGAGAGAGTGTATCACAATTGTTATGGATGATCCATACTTTAGAGGACTATGGATTGTCTTACAAGGGTGTACAAGTGTTGTGTGACAACATAAGCACAATAAACCTTACAAAAAATCCAGTCAACCATTCAAGGACCAAACACATTGAAGTGTGTCACCACTTCATTAGGGATCATGTTGCTAGAAGAGATATTGTACTCTCACATGTGGAGTCAAAATCGTATCTAGCAGATATTTTCACTAAACTACTCCCGAAAATGAATTTAATTTCTTAAGGAGTGAGTTGGGAATTGTGTCGTACACAATAGGATGATAAAAATCCTTCGTGGTCATTTCTAATTGTTGGGCAACTTAGGGATATCTCACACAAACTATAAGGTTTACCAAAATGTTTTTGATTACTAGAAATGGGGTGAGATGTTAGGATCAACCAAATTACTCAAAATGTTTATGCATCCCTTGAGTAATGAGGTTGAAGAGACAAAAATCATTAATTTGACCAAGTATGGGTAAAACCAATGCATAATACATGTGTATTTGGTTCCAAGAACATACTTGGACATTCCAATCAAGTAAAATTGATTGGAGCCTTGCTTGATACAAATCTCAAACTTGAGTCGGATCTTTGATCGATCTCAGGAGGTTTTGGAATAATCTGATTGGTTGGAACATTGATTATACAAGTTTGGTAGGGGTTTTTGTAACGACCAGGAAAATTCTCTTAATATTTTCTTAAAATATTGAGCATGTCTAGATAATTTTCCAAGGGACCTAGAAATATTAACACAAATTTTAACCTAGAAACCTATGATTTTCTCATTTAAATTGAGAAACTAAGTACTAATGGGCCTTATATGGGCTCCAAAAATGGGTTTAATTAGGTAGAATTTAAAATAAATGTAAAAGAATTATAATTAGGAATTGTAGCATAATTATGGGTGAGTTTTAGGGAATTTTCGGAAATAATGAAAAATAAAATAAAAAGAAAATAAAAATAATGGGCATGGGCCAAGGACTGAACCTTGGACCCCTTGTACAACCATGTATGCTTTAACCAATTCACCTAGCAAGGGAATGCTATGAGGGAATGAAGTGGAATTATGTTAAGGCTAAAGGAAAATGAAGAGTCACCAAGAGAAGAAGCACCATGACTCTTCATTTGCCCTCCTTAATGTGATATAAAGGAATGGGAGTTACATTTCCTTTCCTTCTCCACCAAGTCACTTTCCTTCCTCCTCATTCTCCTTCTAGCCGAAACTTATAGGAAGGATTTCCCTTTGGACAAACTTCACAAGAAGGCTTCATTCCTCAAGATTAAGAGCTATCTACAAGAGTTCAAGGGCTAAGGGTGATCAAGGAGCAACAAGGTCTTCCCCATCTTCTCTACCTTAGGTCTAAAAACCAAATCAACAAGGGTAAGACCCCCCTCACCTGTGGTGTAATGGCTTTTCCTTGATATGGATATGATCTAAGTTTTTATTTAAGATCTAGGATGAAAATCCATGAAGAAGAAGTTAGGGTTTCGGTCACATGCAAGTTTCATGGCTAGGTTTAGTTTCTAACTCTCAAATAATGGTTCTTATGATTTATTATGATGTAAGTGATGTTAGTGGTGATTTACATGAAATTTTACATGATTATAAGGCCTAATGAATTTAGGCCAAGAACCTTACCCCATGGTTGGGCCTTGATCTAACCATTCAACATATAAGTTTTGGTTTCCTATGGCATGATGGGTAGAAATTGTGTTTTATAAGAATTTTTTATGAACTTTAGGGACCCTTAAAGTTTCGGCCAAGAGCAAGAACTAGGGTTAAAGGATTAGGGTTGGCCTTAAGTATGGAATCAAATGTTTCCTATGGCCTAGTATGTATGTATGAGATGTTGTTTGGGAATTTATGTGAAGTTTTTATGGACCTAGGGTTCCTTGGGGGCTTTCGGCCAAGGACATAACATAGGGCTAGGGTTGGGTTAAAACTACAATGGTGCTTGTTTATAGGTTACTAAGATGTATGTTTAAGCATGATGGAAGAATTTCTATGTTAACCAAGCCCTTAGTTTATATGTCATGAATTATATGTTAGGTCACTTGCGGTGATAACTCATAAATGTTTGGACATGTGCCATGATTTATGAATGATACGTATGTATGCCATGTTTTATGAATAATATGTATGTATGCCATGTTTTATAAATGATATGTAGGTATGCCATGTTTTATGAATGAGATGTAGGTATGCCATGATTTATGAAGGATATGTATGTATGCCATGATTTATGAATAATTTGTATGTATGCCATGCTTTATGAATGATATGTACATATGCCATGTTAAGAATGAAAATGATGAATGAAGTTAAAGTTCATGCCTTCGAGGCATAATGATGAAATGGAATGAAAATGAAGAATGAAGTTAAGGTTCATGCATTCAAGGCATAACGATGATGTAAAGTATGATGAATGAATGAATATGCTATGAATGATTATGAATGAAGAAGCATGTGAAAGTATTTTATTTTATGAATGGGCTTGTACCGGACCTAAGTAAGGTCCACGGTTCTGGACTACCGATGAAGTTGTCCACGGTTCGGGACTACCGATGAAGCTGTCCTTACGATTCGGGACTACCGATGAAGCTGTCCTTACCCTAGTAGGTCGAGATTAGCTACCTCGTATTTACTTAGGGATGCGCACATATGATGTATGAATGTGGTACAAGCCAGGGCCCAATGAATGTTATGATTATGTTAAAGTATTTAAAAGTATGATTTTAAAGATTAAGCATCCTTATGATATATGCATTTGCCACATGCATCCATCCATGTTATGCGTTATGTTTATGTTAAGTATGGTATTGCAAAGTAAGTTTATGCAAGGTATGTTTATGCGAAGTATGTTAGGCAAAAATATGATAATGCCAAGTATGTTTATGCAAATGATTTTTATTGATGTTCATGTTAATTTATGATACCATGATCTCATTTATGTTTATGCTAATTTAGGATGCCATGATTTTATTTATGTTCATGCTAAATTATAATGCCATGATTTTAATTATGTTCATGCCAAATTATAATGCCACGATTTTATTTATGTTCATGCCGAATTATAATGCCATGATTTTATTTATGTTCATGTCAAATTATAATGTCATGATTTTATTTATGTACATGCCAAATTATAATGCCATGACTTTATTGATGTTTATGCTAGACTATGATGCCATGATGATATCTATATTCGTGTTAATAGTTCACATAAACATACCTACGACGAGATGGCGTGGTTCGATTTCGAATCAGAATTCTTTGAAGAATTCTTCAATATGTGGGTTACGAACAAACACTACGACGAGTTTACGGAATTCCGGCAGGGCAATCTCTCGGTCAATGAAGCCGTGAAGAAATTTAATCGACTGGCTCGTCTGTGCCCTGAGCTGGTCCGCACGGAGAAAGAGAGGGTCCGACTTATGTTGAAAATGTTACGGCCCGAAATAGCTCTGAACGTGGCTGGTGGAGTTAACAGGCCCCAGACCGCCGAGGAACTGTTTAGTAGTGCTCTACTCACTGAGCACTACCTGAATAGTATCAATCAGCAAAGGAAGACGATGAATGAAAGAGGTCAAAAGTCCCAGAGCACCTAAGCGAATTGGAAGGGAGATCAAAGTGGTAAACGAAAGCCATGGAACAACCCTCAAGGGGGCCCAGCAAATAAACATCCCAAGCCTTCCCCATGTGCAACATGCGGGAAAAACCACTCCGGGGAATGCCGCAAGGGTACGAACCGGTGTTACATTTGTGGTGTGGAAGGGCATATGGCGGCTTACTGCCCTACCAAGGACCAGGCCTCTCCCCAACCACTAGCTCAGTACCAGGGGGCACCAGCGAAATTACACTATATGCCAGCCGAGATGGAGGGTACTGCGATGTTGGAGGCCCCTCCAACAGAAACAAATGCCAGGGTTTTCTCGGTTACCAAGGAGGACGCTGCGGAAGCTTCTACGGTTGTCACAGGTCAGATACTTATTTTCAATCAGTATGCTACTGCATTATTTGATACTGGGGCAACGCACTCGTTCATTTCGGTGCCATATACCAAGAAGATAGATAGGCTTCCGCAAGTGTTAGACTGCAGGTTCTTAACAACCCTACCTTCGGGAGAAATAATGACATCCACTCATGTGCTGCGTGCGGTGCCGGTCGGAATTGCAGGAAGGGAACTTTACTGCGATCTGATAGTACTTGACATGCAAGATTATGACGTTATAATGGGAATGGATTTCTTGAGTAAATACGGTGCTTCTATTGAGTGCCGTAAGCGAAAGGTGGTCTTTCGACCTAAGGCAGGTTCTATGTTCGAATTCATCGGAGAGCCAAGGAAAAGAACCGGGAAATATTTATCAGCTCTCCAAGCTCAGAAGATGTTAGACAAAGGATGTACTGGATTTCTAGCATCTGTGGTTGATGCCAGTCAAGTGAAGAACCAGAAGCTGAAAGACGTTCGGGTGGTATGCGATTACCCAGAAGTTTTCCCAGATGAATTACCTGGATTAGCCCCTGATAGAGAGGTGGAATTTGAGATCGAATTGGTTCCTGGTACCAACCCGATCTCCAAGGCACCTTACCGTATGGCGCCGGTTGAATTGAAGGAGCTTCAGGAACAGTTACAGGAGTTGCTAGATAAGGGATTTATTCGCCCTAGTCATTCCCCGTGGGGAGCTCCGGTACTGTTTGTGAAGAAGAAAGACGGATCTATGCGAATGTGCATAGATTACCGAGCGCTGAACAACGTAACGATCAAGAACAGGTATCCCCTTCCGAGGATAGATGACCTGTTTGACCAATTAAAGGGAGCCACTGTTTTCTCAAAAGTTGATTGGAGGTCTGGTTATCATCAAGTTAGAGTAAAACAGGAGGATATTCCAAAGACGGCTTTTTGAACAAGGTACGGACACTTTGAGTTTGTGGTTAGGCCCTTCGGCGTGACGAATGCTCTTGCTATGTTTATGGACCTTATGAATCGGGTATTCTCGTTGTTCCTCGACCAATTTTTGATTGTCTTCATCGACGATATTCTTATTTATTCGAGGACCCAGGAGGAGCACGCTGAGCACTTGAAGGTAGTATTAGAGATTCTTCGGGAAAAGCAACTGTACGCAAAATTTTCCAAATGTGAGTTCTGGCTCGACCAAGTGGGCTTTTTGGGTCACATTATTTCCAAAGACGAGATTATGGTAGATCCAATAAAGATTGAAGATGTGAATAACTGGAGTCAGCCGAAGAATGTCAGCGAAATCAGAGGTCTTCTTGTGCTGGCAGGCTATTATAGAAAATTTGTGGAGAACTTCTCGAGGATTGCAGCTCCTTTAACAGCTGTCACCCGGAAGGATGAGAAGTATGAATGGACGGAAAACTGTGAAAGGAGTTTTTCGAAACTAAAAAGGAGACTTACAAGCGCCCCAATCCTTACCCTTCCAGAGTGCAATCAGAGCTTCGACATGTATAGCGATGCCTCCAAACTAGGACTTGGAGCGGTACTTATGCAGAAGGGAAGGGTTATTGCCTACACCACTAGACAACTCAAGGAATACGAACAAAATTACCTCACTCATGATCTGGAACTAGCCGCCGTGGTTTTCACTCTTAAGATATGGAGGCATTATCTGTACGGAGCGCAGTGTCGAATTTATACAGACCACCAGAGTCTGCGATATTTCTTCACTCAGAAGGACCTGAATATGAGACAATGCCGATGGCTTGAGTTGGTGAAGGACTATGACTACGAGATCTTCTACCATCCAGGGAAGGCAAACAAAGTGGCCGATGCGCTCAGCCGGAAGTCAGGTGCCACCTTGATGTCCATATCTAAATTACCCCGACCACTAGCGAGAGAAATTATGAATTTTGGGGTCGAGGTCATCTCCGGATGACTTTCCACCATGACAATATCACCCACGCTATTTGAAGACATATTGGAAAAACAAAATAGTGATTTGAGTCTTCAGAAAATAAAACAGGAGATCGTAGAAGGAAAGGGCGATGGTTTTCATATTGCCAAAGGGGGGGGGGAACTATACCTTAGGGATCGTCTATGTATTCCTAAAGATCCGGAGCTTCGAAGGAAAATACTGGCGGAAGCTCACGGAACCCCTTATTCGATGCATCCAGGATCCACCAAGATGTATCAAGATTTGAAGGAGAAGTTCTGGTGGTCCGGTATGAAGAGAGATGTAGCTCAGCATGTTAGTACTTGCATAACTTGCCAGCAAGTAAAAGCCGAACACCAGCGACCCGGAGGAGTTCTGCAGCCACTTGCAATTCTGGAGTGGAAATGGGAAGACATCTCTATAGATTTCATTTCAGGGCTTCCTAGGACTACGAATGGATATGATGCAATATGGGTAATTGTGGACAGGCTGACAAAGTCTGCTCACTTCTTGGCGATCAAGATGACTTATTCAATTGAGCAACTAGCTCAATTATATGTTAAGGAAGTAATTAGGCTTCATGGAGTTCCCAAGACCATTATCTCAGATAGGGATGGTCACTTTACTTCGCATTTATTGGAGTGTGTTCAGAAGTCTCTCGGCACTAAATTGCGATTTAGCACCGCCTTTCACCCTCAGACTGACAGGCAAACTGAACGGGTGAATCAAATACTGGAAGATATGTTGAGAGCTTGTGCCTTGGATTTCAAAGGAAGCTGGTGTCGATATCTATGCTTAGCGGAATTCGCGTACAACAATAGCTACCAAGCTACTATCGGAATGGCACCTTATGAAGCCTTGTATGGGAGGAGATGTAGGTCTCCGATCTGTTGGTACGAGGGTCGTGAAAAGAAGGAAATGGGGCTCAAAACGGATGTTATCGACAGCGCCACCTGAGCTATACAGAATATTCGACAACGGATAGAAACTGCTCAGAGCCGGCAGAAGAGTTATGCTGATGTCCGGCGTAGACCACTGGAATTTAATGTTGGAGATTAGGTGTTTCTGAAAGTGGCTCCTATGAAGGGGGTGACAAGATTTGGGAAGAAAGGAAAACTAAGTCCGCGGTATGTGGGGCCGTACCTGATTCTGAAAAGAGTCGGTAAAGTGGCATATGAGTTAGAGCTGCCTCCAGAGATGTCAGCTATCCATAACGTGTTCCATGTGTCCCTGCTTAAAAAGTGTAACCCAACTATGGACCAAGTGATCGAGCCGCAGACAGTACAAGTGCAAGAGGACCTAAGTTATGAGAGCAGACCCATCCAGATTTTGGATAGCGAGGTCAAGAAGCTGAGGAGTAAGGAGGTACCCTTAGTCAAGGTCCTATGACAAAGTCAACGGTTCGAGGAAGCTACCTGGGAACGCGAGGACGAGATGAGGCGCAAGTACCCGGAGTTATTCTACGTTCGAGGACGAACTTTCACGAGGTATGGGGGATTGTAACAACCCGGAAAATTCTCTTAATATTTTCTTAAAATATTGAGCATGTCTAGATAATTTTCCAAGGGACCTAGAAATATTAACACAAATTTTAACCTAGAAACCTATGATTTTCTCATTTAAATTGAGAAACTAAGTACTAATGGGCCTTATATGGGCTCCAAAAATTGGTTTAATTAGGTAGAATTTAAAATAAATATAAAAGAATTATAATTAGGAATTGTAACATAATTATGGGTGAGTTTTAGGGAATTTTCAGAAATAAAAAAAAATAAAATAAAAAGAAAATAAAAATAATGGGCATGGGCCAAGGATTAAACCTTGGACCCCTTGTACAACCATGTTTGCTTTAACCAATTCACCTAGCAAGGGAATGCTATGAGGGAATGAAGTGGAATTATGTTAAGGCTAAAGGAAAATGAAGAGTCACCAAGACAAGAAGCACCATGACTCTTCATTTGCCCTCCTTAATGTGATATAAAGGAATGGGAGTTACATTTCCTTTCCTTCTCCACCAAGTCACTTTCCTTCCTCCTCATTTCTCCTTCTAGCCGAAACTTATAGGAAGGATTTCCCTTTGGACAAACTTCACAAGAAGGCTTCATTCCTCAAGATTAAGAGCTATCTACAAGAGTTCAAGGGCTAAGGGTGATCAAGGAGCAACAAGGTCTTCCCCATCTTCTCTATGTAACACCCCAATTTTTACGATTTTAGTACCTGGGGACTGTTTAAAGTTCGGGACGAACTATTTATAAGATGTGTAGGATTGTAACACCCCAAAATTTCACCATGAATAATATTGTGAATTCATTATGAAATATTATGTGAATAATATTGTGAATTCATTATGAAATATTATGTGAATAATATTTTGGATTCATGGAAAATATTATGTAAATAATGTTATGAATTCAAGAAAATTTATAGGGAATCTATGCTTGATTTCCCATATAGAATGTTATGAAATATCATGAAATTCATAAAATATTATTATGGAAGATCATGAAATATTATCATGAAATATTATGGATTCATGAATATGAAATATTATGGAATTCATGAAATATTATCATGAAATATTATGGATTCATGAATATAAAATATTATGGAATTCATGAATTATTATCATGAAATATTATGGATTCATGAATATGAAATAATAAAAATATTATGAAATAATATTTATGGAATATTATGAAATAATATGAATTCATGAAATATTATTAATATTATGAAATGATATGAATTCATGAAATATTATTAATATTATGAAATATTATGAATATCATGAAATATTATTAGTATTATGAAATAATATGAATTCATGAAATATTATTAGTATTATGAAATAATATGAATTCATGAAATATTATTAATATTATGAAATTTCATGATAGGCTTGGCTTAAAGGGCTTTGATATGGATTAGTGCAAATTGTAATAAAAAGAAGAGGTAGAAGGGAGGAAGCAAGGATTGAACCTTGAACCTCCTAGGTGCACTCTCCATGTCTTAACCACTACACCAAGCATTGTTTCTTGATCCGAGTCTTCGGAGAATCAGGCAGGAGGTTCTTGAAGGCAAGGACGAGGGATTCCAGATTTCCGATAGCGGAGTCTTATATCTCCGGGATCGATTATGCATTCCCGACGACTCCGACTTACGGACGAGGATACTCGAGGAAGCTCATGGCACACCTTATGCGATGCATCCTGGGTCTACCAAGATGTACCAAGATCTGAAGGGCAAATTTTGGTGGTCTGGCATGAAGAAAGATGTAGCCCATTATATCAGCATGTGTTTGACCTGCCAGAGGGTCAAAGCAGAACACCAGAGACCTGGGGGAGTTCTGCAGGCTCTACCTATTCCCGAGTGGAAATGGGAGGACATATCTATGGATTTCATATCAGGGCTGCCTCGGACTACGAATGGATATGATAGTATATGGGTTATTGTGGACCGACTGACCAAGTCCGCGCATTTTCTGGCTATCAGGATGACTTATTCAGTTGAGCAGCTGGCTCAACTGTACGTCAAGGAGATTGTCCGACTACACGGGATTCCCAAGACCATCGTCTCTGACCGAGATAGTCGATTTACTTCTGATTTTTGGGGACACGTGCAGAAGGCCCTTGGCACGAAGCTGAAGTTCAGTACAGCCTTTCACCCCCAGACCGACGGGCAGACTGAACGAGTAAACCAGATACTAGAAGATATGTTACGAGCTTGCACCTTGGACTTCAAGGGAAGCTGGTGTCGATACCTGAGCCTGGCAAAGTTTGCTTATAATAACAGTCATCAGGCTACTATCGGGATGGCACCGTACGAGGCACTATACGGCAGAAAATGCAGATCTCCTTTATGCTGGCATGAGAGTGGTGAAAAGAGGGAGATGGGACTCCAGACCGATATTATTGATGAGACCACTCAGGCTATAAAGAATATCCGCCAGAGGATAGAGACTGCTCAGAGTCGGCAGAAGAGCTACGCTGATAAACAACGTCGACCACTCGAGTTCGAGGTTGGGGATTCGGTATTCCTGAAGGTAGCCCCTATGAAAGGGGTGATGAGATTCGGAAAGAAGGGGAAGCTGAGTCCGCGATACGTGGGACCCTATCAGATTTTGAGACGAGTAGGCAAGGTGGCCTACGAGCTGGAGCTACCGCCAGAAATGGCGGCTATCCACAACGTCTTCCATGTGTCGATGCTCAAGAAGTGTACCCCTGATGCGAGTCAAATGATAGAACCCCCACCAGTGCAAGAACAGGAGAGCCTCAGTTCCGAACGCCGCCCGATACAGATCTTAGATCGGGAAGTTAAAAAGCTAAGGAACAAGGAAGTACCCTTAGTAAAGGTTCTGTGGCGGAATGAACAATTCGAAGAAGCCACCTGGGAACGAGAAGAGGCAATACGATTAAAGTATCCGGAACTGTTTTAAAGTTCGGGACGAACTTTTTATAAGGTGCGTAGGATTGTAACACCCCAATTTTTACAATTTGAGTACCTGGGAATTGTTTAAAGTTCGGGACGAACTTTTTATAAGGTATGGAGGATTGTAACGCCCCAAAATTTTCCCATATAGAATGTTATGAAATATCATGAAATTCATGAAATATTATTATGGAAGATCATGAAATATTATCATGAAATATTATGGAATCATGAATATGAAATATTATGGAATTCATGAAATATTATCATAAAATATTATGGATTCATGAATATGAAATATTAAAAATATTATGAAATAATATTTATGGGATATTATGAAATATTATGAATCCATGAAATATTATTAATATTATGAAATTTCATGATGGGCTTGGTTTAATGGGCTTTGATATGGATTAGTGCAAAATGTGATAAAAAGGAGGAAGCAAGGATTGAACCTTGAACCTCCTAGTTGCACTCACCATGTCATAGCCAATGAACCAAGCAATATTTCTTGTAGAGAGAATAAGAAACATTCTTGTTAAACCGAGGGAAGCGAAGAGACATGCCTCTTCATGAGAAGAGTATAAATAAGAGAGGGGGAAAGGAAGTTACACTTCCTCTTCTTCTTCCCCACTTCACTTTTCGAAATCAAGAACCCTCTTTCTCCCTTTTCATTTTCGAAAACACCACCCTAGGGTTCTAACCCTAGGGAATTTGAAAGGAAGAGGACCCATTGAAGGTTCTTGCCCTCTACTAAGTCTAAGGAGCCCTAGAGAAGTTTTGAAAAGGATTTTCACTTGCCCTCCAAGTCTAGGGTACCCTACGGTTTAAAGAGAAGGTGAAATTCCAGCGCAAGGATGTAAGTGTCCTCTCGCCTGCAGTGTAATCGTTATTGTGTGATTGCCATGCTTTTATTGATTTTGAAAATGGGTGTTTTCCTTCTTGTATGTTTCGGCCAACACCTTCAAGGGAGGCCTTGGTTCTTTCCTTGATGCATGGGAAGACCTTGAGACTTAGGGTATACATGTAGGTGGATTTTTCTTCAAGGTGTCAAGAACAAAACCTAGGGTTTGTCCTTGTAGAGGGTTTCGGCCACTTCCTAAGGGAAGTGTTTGGCTACTTTTTGATACAGGAAAATAACCCTTAAGACTTAGGGTATACTCGTATGTGGTGACCCTTCATTTTGTGATGACAACAACTAAGGTTTAGGGTTTGTCCTTGTATAGGGTTTCGGCCACTTCCAAAGGGAAGTGTTTGGTTACTCTTTGATGCATGTGAAGACCCCTTGGAACTTAGGATATACCTATATGATGTGTCCCTTCATTTTGTGATAACAAAAGCTAGGGTTTAGGGCTTGGATGGGTTTCGGCCAAGGTATAGAAAAAGGGGTTAGTGAGAGTTAACCCCACTTTGAGGTATAAACCATGTTTCAATTGTTAACATGAAGTGCACTTGAGGTGTTTGTAGAAATGCATGAATGAATGCTTGATTGAAAAACCAAAAGAATCCCCTACCCTTGACTTTCGGCCAGCCATGGTTCTAGGGTTGGGAAGTACTTAATGAAACCATGAAGCATGCTACCACTTATATGATGTGTGTATAATTTATGTGACCTATCTTGTTAGGTATAAAAGCATGCCTTATAGCCCATGGGGCACCCTTATGACATGAACATGATGTGTTTGATAATATGCTTGAAAAAGGATACTCTACTGAAATTGGGATCAAGAGCACCCCTAAATGTGTGGTGTGTCCCTAGCGGATCATGAGCACCCTTGATGAGTGGTGTGTCCCTTTAAGATGTTATTAGGAGTACCTTTAAGCATATACATATATGTGTAATTACATGTTAAAATACTTTACTTTGAAAGTTGTGTACCCGACTCGGAAGGGGGTCGTTAAATAAAATCCAATGTACATGTTAACTGAAGGTCATGGCATTGGTAGGACGGAAGGGTCCTGCCCTAAATGGATTGGTGGCTCGCTACCCCAACTCATTAGGGAACGCGCTTGATGTGGTACTACAACTGGGCCCTGGATGATACTATATTTTTAAGTACATACCTTTATGGAACCTTTTGAAAAGCATTTTCTCATTATGTGATGATCTTGTTCTGTAAAGCACTTAGAAATATTTGATGTGATGCTTATGATGCAAGCACTTAGAAATTATTTGATGTGATGCTTATGATGCTTATAATTCTATCTTGATTACTATGTACATAATATGATGTATCGATATGGATTTGCGAGTAGGCCCGGATTCTTACTAAGCATGTTTTGCTTACTAGTTTCATGTTGTTTTCTTATGCTGCAGATAGCGGTAAGAAATACTTGAACTAAAGGAAGAGGCAGAGGGAAAGCTAAAAGATGTTGTAGGATCGATGCACGTGAGAGGGGGGGGTGAATCACGTGACTTTAAAGAAATTTGAGCGCTTTAAAAAGCGTGCACAGCGGAAATGAAAGAAACGAAAAAAAATGACCACAAAAACACGAACGAGTTTTTACTTCGTTCGGAGCCTTCGGCGACTCCTACTCGAAGGCCCAGGTCCCTCGGACCTTTCCGTTGGGCAATCCACTAAAACTCTCTACCGGAAAACCCCGATAGAGTAGGCGAGTACACAAGAATTGAAAGTGTGACAACCCCACACTTTCAAGTAATTAAATGCAATAAAATATATATTAAAAATTAAATTATTTTTACCGACGTCCGGAGTAGGTCGACTCTTTCGGGGCAGCGGGACGTCGTCGGCTCGAAGTGAAGCGATTCCGGAGCAAGGCGCGAGCGTAGAAGAACTTCGAGGCGTTGGAAGAATTGTTGTTTCAAGAAGAGGGTCGAGGGCCCTTTATATAGGGCTGGGGGCGCCCGGGATGCTCGGGGTGCCCCCCCACGTGGCTTTCGATCCGGCGAGCCCTCTGGTCAAGGCTGATCTCTGTTTCTTCGGGATCATCTTTGACTGGGGCGCCCGGAGCGCGCGGGGCGCCCGGATTGACCAGTCAACGCCTATCTCCTTGTCCTCACGAGGGTGAGCTTCGGCAGCTGGCAGTGAGGTGGCACTGGGGGCGCCCGCAACACGCGGGGCGCCCGAAGCGCGCGGGGTGTTTGCTCGACTGACTTTGGGTTGACTCTGGGGGCGCCCGGAACATCCGGGGCACCCTGCTCAGCTACTGCCTCACTCCCTTGAGGCTCTCTGAGCTGCAGATACTCCTTCCTTTGGTCCTGCATCCAGGGTTAGTCCAAAATACAGTAACACATAGTGTTAGATTGTACAGCCTTAGCTGTCTTGGTTCTGACTTTGTTCTCCGAAATGGAGCCCTAGGTCGAACCGACGCCTACTGTTCCCTCGACCGGGAACGCGTCCTCACTGGTTCGTTCCTCCAGTGACTTACCTCATTTACCTTGTGCAGCTCTACTTGACTTCTTGACCCACCAGGACTTCCTGCCAAGGCTCAACCACCTTGGTCTTCCTGCCAAGTCTCAACCAACTTGGTCTTCAGCCAGTTGTCAGGTCCCGCGGACCCAACTGGACTTCCCGCCAGGACTCAACCATCCTGGACTTCAGCCTGGTATCTGGTTCTAAGTCTTTCATCCCTGCACACTTAGTAAAGAGGTTAAACACTAACAACCCTAACTTTAACCACTTTGTCATACATCAAAACCCGAGTTTGACCGTTAGTGCAAACTGCACTAACAATCTCCCCCTTTTTGATGTATTGACAACTCAGGTTAAAGTTAGAAAAAACAGCAGATATGAACTTGCATAAACATGCAAATAATATTACATAAAAAGTTGTAGCACACAAGAAAGCAGAATTAACTGTGAAATAAGCATGCTGTTTGCAATTTTTCTAACCCTTTACCCTACTCTCCCCCTTTGTCATTCATCAAAAAATAGGCATAACAATTTTAAGGGAGTAGAAATATAGACTAAGTGTTAGAAATAAACAGGTCTTAAATCTTAGATCACAAAGAATTTTTCTTCCAAAATATCAATCTTAAAAAACATGTTTTTAGGGAGTAGTTGGAATTCCCTCTCAATCTTTATCAACTTTTATCAAAATTTTCAAATGTGTTTTGTCAAAAATGGCATTTTGAAAAAGTATTTTGACCTCAGCTCCCCCTGGACTAAGTAATGATTGTGGTCTCTTTTCATGTGTCTAACTCTAGTTACTGACTAACTATCTAGATGATAGTAGTGTTCACAGGGTTAGTCAAGTCAGGCAATAATGTCTAGCTCAGATTTTCGTGCAAGACTGCTTGACTTGATCACTGTAATGTTGGTATTTTACGCCCAGACTTACTGTGATGCACTGACTTAAGCATTCGGAAGTCCAGGCATTGTCCTATGCATCTCACAACCGTTCTATGTTTTTGCAAGCACAAACAAGTTAATCTTAATGTGTTTTGTGAGATGCGGCTACCTAAATCTATAGGTTCATGCAATTCTAGGGGTCAAGCTTAGGCTAAGTTTGCCAGTATTAAATTTTGAAAGACAATAAACTTTTGAAAAACAAGTTTGAAAAATCCATGTTTAAATTAAATTTTGAAAGACAATAAACTTTTGAAAAGCAAGTTTGAAAAATCCATTTTTTTTTCACAAGCTTAATTAGTTAAAGCAAACGTCAACTTAAGCTTATCAGGTCAGTCCTAGTCTATGACACACATTCCTATTAATCTTCTTAAGTTGCTAAATTCAGATTCAGGAAGTGGTTTGGTAAATATATCAGCTAGGTTAGATTTAGATTCAACATGGTTAAGTTCAATTTCTCCTTTATTTACATGATCTCTGACAAAATGGTGTTTGATTTCTATATGTTTGGTCCTAGAGTGGTGGATTGGGTTTTTGGTTAAATTGATTGAACTTAGGTTGTCTATAAAAAGTTTGACCTGTTTAAAATCTAAGTCAAGGTCCTTTAGGGTATGCATCATCCAGAGTAGTTGGGCTACACACTCACCCATAGCTATGTACTCAGCTTCAGTGGTGGATAGGGCAACACAATGTTGTTTTCTACTGAACCAACTAACTAGTGAGGGTCCTAGAAGCTGGCATCCACCACTGGTACTTTTTCTGTCTAATTTACAGCCAGCATAGTCTGAGTCAGAATATCCAATAAGCTCAAACTGGGTTGTTCTAGGGTACCAAATTCCTAATTTTTCTGTTCCTTTAAGGTACCTAAATATTCTTTTAACTAGGGTTAGGTGTGACTCCTTAGCACATGTTTGATACCTAGCACACATACTAACTGCAAAAAGAATATCAGGTCGACTTGCAGTTAAGTAAAGTAGGCTTCCTATAGCACTCCTATAGTACTTAAGGTCAACAGGTTTGCCTTTTGGGTCACTGTCTATAGTTTGATTGGTAGCCATAGGTGTCTTAATTTCTTTAGCATTATCCATTCCAAATTTTCTAAGTAATTCTTTAGTGTATTTTTGTTGATAGACAAAAGTACCCTCACTGGTCTGTTTTATTTGTAACCCTAAAAAGAAAGTTAATTGACCTACTAAACTCATTTCAAATTCAGTTTCCATTATCGTTGTGAAATCTTGTAAAAAGTCTGAGTTAGTTGAGCCAAATACTATATCATCTACATATACTTGGGCTACAAAAATATCATTTTTTAGGGTTTTGACAAATAGTGTTGGGTCAATTTTGCCTTGGTTAAAACCTTTTGAAACTAAGTAGTTAGACAGTCTTTCATACCAGGCCCTAGGTGCTTGCTTAAGTCCATATAGGGCTTTCTTAAGTCTAAAGACATAGTCAGGGTGTTCTAAGCTTTCAAAACCAGGGGGTTGACCTACATAAACTCTTCTTTAATTAGGCCATTTAGGAAGGCTGACTTAACATCCATTTGAAAAAGCTTAAACCCCTTATGGGCTGCATAACTTAAGAGCATTCTAATGGATTCAAGTCTAGCTACAGGAGCATAGGTTTCATCATAATCAAGACCTTCTACTTGGCTAAACCCCTTAGCTACTAGCCTAGCCTTATTCCTGACTGTTTCTCCTTGTTCGTTAAGTTTATTCTTAAAGACCCATTTAGTTTCAATAAATTTCTTGCCTTTAGGTAAGGGTACTAAGTCCCAGACTTGACTACGTTCAAATTGGGCTAACTCTTCCTGCATGGCTATGATCCAATCAGGGTCAAGTAAGAACTCTTCTATAGACTTGGGTTCAATTTTTGAAATTAATGCAATTTGACTAAGGTTCCTAAAAGCTGATCTAGTCTGAACCCTTAGTTCTGGATTACCTAAGATTTGATTAGTTGGGTGGGCTGAGCTAACTCGTACAGTTCTGGGTTGGTTAGGTTCAGTTTCAGGTGTGGGTTTAGTTAGATCATCGTTTTGGTCCTCAATTGTCCTTTCATCAGGGTTAGTACTGGATCTAACAAAGTCAATTGGTTGGTAGGTGGTTTGATCAGAGTTATTTGGGTCAGATTTTTCATCAAATTTTACATTTGTAGTTTCTTCAATTTTTAGGGTAATTTTGTTATAAACTCTATAGGCTCTACTGGTAAGGGAATAACCTACAAAGATACCTTCCTCAACCTTCGAAGTAAATTTTCCTAAGTGTTCTCTAGTATTTAAGATATAGACTTTACATCCAAATACTTTAAGGTATTTAATGTTAGGTTGTTTGTTATAATAGATTTCAAAAGAGGTCTTTCCTAGGTTTTTAATTAGAGTTATTCTATTTTGTACATAACAAGCTGTACTAACAGCCTCAGCCCAAAGGTATTTAGGTAAGTTGTATTCATTAAGCATTGTTCTAGCTGCTTCTTGTAGTGTTCTATTTTTTCTTTCTACAACTCCATTTTGTTGAGGTGTTTTAGGGCAAGAGAATTCGTGATGGTAGCCTTTTTCTAGACAAAATTGATTAAATTTGTGATTTTTGAATTCTCCGCCATTATCGCTCCTAAGTCTTTTGATTTTAATCCCTTTTTCATTTTCTGTTAATTTACAAAATTGAGTGAGTATATCAAACGTTTCATCTTTATTTTTTAAGAATTTTACCCAGGTAAATCTTGAATAGTCATCTATAATTACTAGGCAGTATAGGTTACCATTAATTGATTTAACCCCATGTGAGTCAAATAGATCTAGGTGAATTAATTCCAGAATTGACTTGGTTTGAGTTTGATTAGTTGGTTTGTGGGTTGACCTAGTTTGTTTTCCTTGTTGACAAGCATTACATAAGGTTGACTCAAGGTTAGATAACTTTGGTAGGCCTCTAACTAAACCATTTAGTTTAGGTAGTTTTCTGAAGTGAGTGTGTGAAAGTCTCCTATGCCAGAGCCAAGTCTCATCCTTATGGGTTAAGAGGCAGTTTTCTAAGGGACAGGTTAACTTAATTTCATAAATGTTATTGTGCCTAAGTCCTCTAAGTGTGATGTTTGGGTTGTCATTGTGTTTGATCAGACATTCATTGGATAGGAACCTAACCTTATAACCAGTGTCACACAATTGGCTAATGCTTAGTAAATTGAAGTTGAAATTCTCAACAAGTAATACATTTGTTATTATGAAATCAGACTCAAGTTCAATATTGCCTAGTCCAATTACCTTAAGTTTACCGTTGTTTCCAAAAGCAACGGTCCCTAGTCTTTTGTACTTGAGTTCTGTAAATTTGGTGGGATCCCCAGTCATGTGTCTGGAGCATCCACTGTCAATGATCCATTTATTTTCCTACAGTTAAGTACAGGTTTAGACCTTAGGTTGAGTTTTTGAAAAAAAATCTAAGAAGATTTAAACACTTGAGTTTGAATTTTAATTTAATTTGAATTTTAATTTTAATTTAAATTTTATGTTAATTTTTAATTTTAATTGAATTTTAATTTTA
>JAGFNQ010003326.1:0-279081 GCA_024364735.1 Boesenbergia rotunda
TGGTATCAGAGCCGGTTAGTGTTCGACATAATCATATAATTGTTTTGCGGAAAACTTTGTCATATCTCAATTTTGGAAAAATTTTCAATTATGGAAACTTTCCAATTATATAAATTTTAGATTTAGGAATTTCAAAGTTTGGAAATCCTCATGAAATTTCGCAAACGTTTGAAATTCCTAGTTTCTGAAATTTTATATAATTGTGAAAACTTCCCATCTTTGGAAACTTTCCAATTTTGGAAATTTTCTATTTTAGAAATTTTCCAATTTTGGAAATATGTAAGTTTTCTTTGTACCAGAAACTTACAATTATTCTGAAAACCTATTATGAAATCTCGCAATTTTGGGCACTTTCTTTAAGAAAGTCTAGACAAATTTATGGACAATTAATTGACAATTAAATTTGAATTGGTTTTTAAATTACAACAAAATTCTTTATTTTGGATTGAGCCTCGGGGAGCCGTCCAATTTAAAGTTAGTTGTTGTAATTTAATTTCCCAATTTTAATGAAATTGTCATGTTTATTTGGTTGCTCGGGAGCGTCCAAATTGGATTTACGACAAATTACTTTTCTTTGGGTATCTGAGCCTCGGGGAGCCACCCTTAGAAAAATTTGTTGTAATTAATTTCCATGAAAATATGATAAATATGATTTAAGAGGTGATGCTCTTACATATTGTTGTCTCCAAAATTAATTAGGAAAATGGTTTCCTATAGAGTTTCTTAAATGAGATTTTCATGAAAATAATATGTGGTTGAATTAAGGGAATTGTCTCTTAATTTAATAAGATTTGATTTAGAGAAATCAAAGTCTTAAACATATTATTTCCGAAATTGATTATGACAATTTAGGAAATTGTTTCCCAAAACAATTCCTTCAATAAAGTATGAAATTAGAATTAGGAAATCCGGTTCCTAATTCAATTAATGAGACTTGATAAATTAAGTCACATACATACTTTATTAAGGAAATCGTTAGTCATGACATAATTATATGTCATGAATGTGCTTAGAAAAGAAAAGATGAGACCCAAAACCCCTTACAAAATATTAAGGCCAACACCTTCCATTAATATGGTTAGAATCGGAGTTTTGTTTCTCGTTTGGGTTGATGGACACATCCATGCCCGGCTTGAACCTCAACATGTTCAAACCATGGAATTAGTTTATGAATAATATAGTTGGAGTCAGAGGTCAATCCTTAGTTTTGGTTGTTGGACACATCCAAGCCTGACTAAACGGTTGAATGAGCTCCAACCATATTAAAACTATTTCTTGATTAATGGGTCAGCCTTAAGCTTGGAACATCGATTTGTTGTGCCACAGCCAAGGTCCATGTAAAGAGAGGTGCAGTTGGGTGCTATGTATATTGTTGCATACTTGTTAACGAGTTAACAACCCAATGATTTATGCAAACATTCAATTAGTTGATAGCATAAAGTGATAGTTACATATATGTGATATGTAATCGGTATAATGACCTACCTTCATAGCTAAGAAAAACTTGATGGCCACATCCATGGTGGTTCTCATCTATGGTTGGATATCAACCTATTTGGAGATGTTCCTACGATCTCCCGAATTGATAAAAAGGGTTATTCAATTTGAAAAATAAATAGGATTTTTATTAATGTATGTTGATACATTCTTTAATCATTCTTCTCACATAATCTCAATTTGTATTTCTAGGATAATCACTCGATCATGTCTTCTCTGAATTTGCGTTCCATTTTGGACACCAATAAACTGACTGGGCCAAACTTCATGGACTGGCTTCGAAACCTTAGGATAGTCCTCAAGGCAGAAAAGCTTGCTTATGTCCTTGAAGATCAACTTCCCGACCGTCCTCCAGAAAATGCAACTTCAGACCAATTGTTGGCCTATCAGAAACATGTGACCGATTCTGAACTTGCGAGTTGCATCATGCTAGCCTCTATGGTACCAGAGAAGCAAAAGCAGCATGAGCATATGGATGCTTATACCATCATCTTCCATCTTCATGAGTTGTTTGAAGAGCAGGCGAGATCCGAAAGGTTCGAAGTCTCCAGACTCCTCTTCACCACTAAGATGCAGGAAGGCACTTCTGCCTCGCAGTTTGTGTTAAAAATGTTGGGGTACATTGAGCGACTGAGCACACTCGGTTTTGCAATGGATCATGAACTAAGTATTGACTTAATTCTGAATTGTTTGCCCAAAAGTTATTCACAATTTGTGATGAACTATCGGATGAACAAGTTGGAGACTACCATTCCTGAGTTGCTCAACCTGCTGAAGACTGTAGAGCCTTCTGTAAAGCCGGATCAAAAGACGGTACTGTTAGTTGGTTCCTCGAAGAAAGGTTCTAAGAGGAAAGCCAAAGAACAGAATAAAGGAAAGAAGAAAAAGGCCAAAAAGACTGAAAAGAAACCAAAAGGAACTTGCCATCATTGTGGCAAGGAGGGTCACTGGCGAAGAAACTGCAAGGTTTATCTTGAGTCCTTGAAGAATAAGGCATCCGATGCCCCATCCTCTTCAGGTATCTTCGTTATTGAATGTCACTCTATTTCCTCAAATACCTGGGTACTTGATACTGGGTGTAGCTCACATATATGTAATGACATACAGGGGCTAAGGAATAGAAGAAGACTCGTCAAAGGAGAAGCGAATTTGCGAGTTGGAAATGGAGCAAAGATTGCTGCTGTTGCCATCGGAACATATTTGCTAAAGCTCCCCACTGGACGTGTCTTAGTTTTGGATAATTGTTATTTTGTTCCTTCGTTAATAAAGAACATTGTATCTATTTCATGTTTGAATGAAAAGGGTTATCATTTAACTTTTAGTAACAATTGTTGTTACATAACTTTAAATGGCGTTCTTTATGGGAATGAAACTTTGTGCAATGGTATCTACACGTTAGATTTATCCGGTGACATTTTCAATATCGAAGTTAGCAACAAACGTGCTCGAATAGATAATCGAGTAGACTCCTACACTTGGCATTGCCGTCTTGGCCATGTAAGTAAGAAACGCATGACCGAATTACACCGATGTGGAATTCTGGAATCATTTGAACCCGGTTCATTTGATACATGCGAATCATGCTTAAAAGGCAAGATGACCAAATTACCCTTTTCCGGAAAAGGTAATCCAGTGGGAGAATTGCTTGGTCTAATACATACTGATGTATGTGGACCAATGTCAACTCTTGCACAAGGAGGCTATAGCTACTTCATCACCTTTATCGATGATCACTCACGATTCGGGTATGTGTTCTTGATGAAACACAAATCTGAAGCCTTTGAGAAATTCAAAGAGTTCAGAAATGAAGTAGAGAAACAGCTTGGCAAAAGTATTAAGATACTTCGATCCGATCGGGGTGGTGAATACTTAAGTCAAGAGTTTCAAGATTATCTTAGGGACAATGGGATATTGTCCCAATGGACTCCGCCATATACACCACAGCATAATGGTGTATCTGAGAGGCGCAACCGAACCTTGATGGACATGGTTAGGTCTATGATGAATCATGCAACTCTTCCAAAATCCTTTTGGGGCTATGCACTTAAGACAACTGTTTACTTGCTAAACAGAGTCCCGACCAAGGTAGTCTCAACTACTCCATATGAGACATGGAATAGTAAGAAACCCCACTTAACTCACCTTAAGATATGGGGTTGTCCTGCTTATGTGAAGTGGACTGTATCAGATAAATTGGATGCTAAGTTTGATAAATGTCTATTTATTGGATACCCTAAGGAAACGAAGGGTTACCAATTCTATCATCCCTTGGAACAAAAGGTGTTTGTTTCAAGGCATGCTGTATTTCTGGAAAGAGAATTTCTTTTACAAGAAAACAGTGGGAGTGACATTGAACTTGATGAAGTTCAAGAAACTCCAATAGACATTACAGAGACACCTAGTCTAGACCCACAACCAATAACTCATAATGATGAGCTATCAGTTGAACCTAAAACAACACCACCTCTTCGTAGGTCTGATAGGACACGCAATATTCCAGAGTGATACGGATTTCTCATAAGTGAATCGAACGACGTGTTACTCATAAGCGATGACGAACCTATCAGTTATGAAGATGTTCTGAATAGTTCAGAAAAGGACAAATGGCTTGAAGCCATGAAGTCGGAAATGGATTCCATGTACAAAAATCAAGTATGGGAGTTGGTTAACCCACCTGAAGGGATTAAACCCATAGGGTGCAAGTGGGTTTTCAAGAAGAAAACCGACATGGAAGGTAATGTTGTTACCTTTAAGGCTAGATTAGTGGCAAAAGGATATCGTCAGAAACAAGGAATTGATTATGACGAAACCTATTCGCCAGTAGCTATGCTTAAATCCATTCGGATGCTCCTAGCCATAGCAGCTCATTATGATTATGAGATATGGCAAATGGATGTGAAAACAGCTTTCCTTAATAGAAACCTGCTTGAGGATGTATACATGATACAACCTGAAGGTTTCACATCGGTTGATAAAACCAAAGTATGCAAGCTTCGACGATCCATATATGGACTGAAGCAAGCATCCAGGAGCTGGAACATTCGTTTTGATAAGACAATCAAAGAGTTTGATTTCTCACAAAATCCTGACGAACCTTGTGTGTACAAGAAGGTTAGTGGGAGTGCAGTCGTATTCCTAGTATTATATGTCGATGACATATTACTTATAGGAAACGATATATCAGTCTTACAGACAGTTAAAATTTGGTTGTCCAAAAACTTTCTCCATGAAAGACCTGGGAGAAGCAACCTATATCCTTGGGATTAGAATCTATAGAGATAGATCAAAACGGTTACTTGGTCTTTCGCAGTCTACGTATATAGACCGAGTGCTAAAAAGGTTTAGCATGTCGGAATCCAAGAAAGGTTACCTACCCATCAGGCATGGGATCAACCTTTCAAAGTCTATGTGTCCGCGTACAGAAGACGAGAGGATTTGCATGAATAAGATTCCCTATGCATCCGCGATAGGATCTATCATGTATGCTATGTTATGTACAAGGCCCGATGTATCGTATGCTTTGAGCGTCACAAGCAGATACCAGTCGGATCCAGGAATGGATCATTGGGCGGCTGTCATGACAATCCTTAAGTACTTAAGAAGAACTAAGGATGTGTTCCTAATATATGGGGAAGGAGATATGGTAATACGTGGGTATACAGATGCCAGTTTCCAGACAGATAAGGATGACTCCAAATCTCAGTCTGGATACGTATTTATTTTGAATGGAGGCGCAGTAAATTGGAAAAGTTCCAAACAAGACACCGTAGCGGATTCTACCACGGAAGCGGAATATATCGCAGCTTCGGAAGCAGCAAAAGAAGCAGTCTGGATCAAGAAGTTTGTCTCCGAACTTGGTGTGGTTCCAACCATTGATGAAGCAGTGCCGGTTTACTGCGACAACAATGGAGCTATTGCACAAGCAAAGGAACCAAGGTCTCATTAGCGATCCAAACACGTGCTTCGCCGCTATCATCTGATCAGAGAGATTATAAGTATGAATGATATACAAATTGAGAAAATTCCCACTGAAAGAAATTTAGCGGATCCTTTAACTAAGGCCTTGCCTCAAAACAAGTTTGAGGGTCATGTTAGAGCCTGTGGTATTGGATACCGTAGCGATTGACATTAGGCCAAGTGGGAGTTTGTTAGTGATATGAGAGAAGTGTCCTAAGGCAATCGCCTTATGATTGTAAACATTCATTTTAATAAATGATAATTCACTATTTGAGTATACATGTATGTGTATTTGATTGGGATCTTAAACTCATCTACTGAATGTCCGCAATACAATTCACAGCATAAGAGAATTTGTGATGGGATCACAACTAGTGATTATCTCTACATGTGCAATTGTGAAGTATTGAAAATATCCCTAGTCGATGAATTGATAAAAACGGACATTATCAATTCTGTTGAGACTAGCATGGGTTATTCTCTAATCAGCTGATTCTCACTAGCTGGTGACATTGGGATGTCCGGAGATAAACATGGATGCTAGTTAAGGGAACTAGTTCATTGGAGTGACTAGCTGTAAAACTTCATATGGTAATCTATATAGATATGTCAATGAAGTTCTTACTGCAGCTTAAGTGCGATGTTCCTTTGACTTGCGGTGTTCAAGTCATCTTGGTCATGGAGACTTATACTTTAACATCTTAAGCAAGCATCTCCAAGGAGGTGTGGACCCAGGATGATTGGGTATAAGCCGAAGTGCCCGAAGATGTTTGAACAGCCTACAAAGGATTCACCACTCCTTGCGAGGAGATGTATACCCAGGCCTATCGTCGGATTGTTACTCAAAGCCTCTGGCCAGAGCATATCATGTTTGGAGTATGAGTCTCTTAAATACATGAGAGTAATTAGAAATCCAAAGGACGAGAAAGACACTACTTGGGCTAGGTGTGACGTAGTCAGCCTAGTGGGGACTGACACACACAGACCATGTCCTGAACTAAGTGGGTATAAGATGGTAAAGGGAATGGGGCATGATTCATTAGAGCTGCTGAAAGGTTTCAGAATTACTTCTGAGGTCAACCGTTGATCTTTCGATTAATTGGGGGTCATGATGTACTACTAGGTGCCACTCATGATCATTCTATAATTAGTTGATTATAGACGGCCAACATAAATCGAAAGCCTATTTAGTCACACGCACTATGAGTAATCCGAGGGATTTAAAACGAATTGAAAATTGGATTTTCCGATCAAGAGAAATAAGTCGAATCTGAGTTAATCAGAGGCGCAACGGAAGCTTAAGATGGCTGAGTCTTTTGAAGGCTTATTGGGCGAATTAAATGATTTTAATTCGCGATCGGTTCGGCTCGGTTTGGCTGGCCAAAGAGGGTGCCAACCCCCTTTGGTTTGGCCGGCCACATCATTGGGGAGAAACCAATTTAATTGGTTTAATTAATAAAATAAATCTAGCGCGATTTGTTTTATAAATTATGGATAAATAAATTTATAAAGAAATTTATATAAAGAAATTTGTAGAAATTTATTCTTTTTATGGAAATTAAAATGATCCATGGAATGACTTATTTTAATTTTATAAAATCAATTATGAATTGATTTTTCCATAATAAAGAAGATTTATGAATTTCTTGTAAAATTTATTCCATAATTAAAGGAGAGAAGTATTTGTTTTATTATAAAGTTAGTTATAATAAAACTAAGCATAACGGAATAATTCATAAGAAAATTTATAAGATAAATTTCTTATGAAAATTAATTCCGTTAATTCCGTTAAAGAGGAGACTTAGCAAGGGAGAGGCTACTATATAAAGGAACCAAAGGCAAGCCTTGAATTCCAATCAATAGAGATTAATCAAGAGATTAATTCTCTCCCTCTCTCTCTCTTATTCTCTTCCTCCCCTTCTCCTTCCCACCAAGGGCCGGCGCCCCTTAGCATACCCTAGGGCCGGCGCCTCCTCCCCTTAGGGCCGGCGCACCCTCTTCTCCAAGAATTGGCGTGAGTAACCTCCATCAAGAAGGAGCCAAAGAAGAAGAAGAAGCGGAACGCGTCTCCTTCCTTCCCGGAATTTAGATTCCGTTTCTTGGTGGTTAGTTTCCTTTCTTCTCTCTTGATCTTCTAGTTGTGCCTTTAGAGAATCTAGTAGTTCTCGTCGGCACAAAACTCATGACTTTGCGAAGTCATCCCGAAGAGAACTCGGCGTGGACGCGAATAGAGGCGGAGCTTCCAAGGGACGCTACGGTTGGATCTCGTCCCTTTCTTCGAGTTACGCGAGGTACAAAGTAAATTAGTTTACTTTTCCGTAAAGTTTTAATTTATGATCATGTCCACACATCATAAGGTTGCATGCTAGATACGTGGTTAAAATGATTTGAGAAATTATTTTATGCTAATTCTTCCGCTGCACGTAAAAATTTAAAATTTTACGAACCCGTATCCTTGTCAACATGCACCCGGTCCCAACAATGTCTTTCTCGTCCAACGGATTCTAATTACTCTCATGTTTCCTAGAGATTCAAACTCGGAACATGTGATGCTCTGGCCAGAGGCTTCGAGTAACAATCCGACGATAGGCCTTGGGTATACATCTCCTCGCAAGGAGTGGTGAATCCTTTGCAGGCTGTTCAAACATCTTCGGGCACTTCGGCTTATACCCAACCATCCTGGGTCCACACCTCCTTGGAGATGCTTGCTTAAGATATCAAAGTATAAGTCTTCATGACCAAGATGACTTGAACACCGCAAGTCAAAGGAACATCGCACTTAAGCTGCAGTAAGAACTTTCATTGACATATCTATATGTAGATTACCATATGAAGTTTTACAGCTAGTCACTCCAATGAACTAGTTCCCTTAACTAGCATTCATGTTTATCTCTGGACATCCCAATGTCACCAGCCAGTGAGAATCATCTGATTAGAGAATAACCCATGCTAGTCTCAACAGAATTGATAGTGTCTGTATTTATCAATTCATCGACTAGGGATATTTTCAATACTTCACAATTGCACATGTAGAGATTATCACTAGTTGTGATTCCATCACAAATTCTCTCATGCTGTGAATTGTATTGCGGGCATTCAGTAAATGAGTTTAAGATCCCAATCAAATACACAAACATGTATACTCAAATAGTGAATTTTCATTTATTAAAATAAATGTTTACAATCATAAGGCGATTGCCTTAGGACACTTCACTTATATTACTAACAAACTCCCACTTGGCCTAATGCCAATCGCTACGGTATCCAATACCACAGGCTCTAACATGACCCTCAAACTTGCTCTGAGGCAAGGCCTTAGTTAAAGGATCCGCTAAATTCCTTTCAGTGGGAATTTTCTCAATTTGTATATCATTCCTACTTATAATCTCTCTGATCAGATGATAGCGGTGAAGCACGTGTTTGGATCGCTGATGAAACCTTGGTTCCTTTGCTTGTGCAATAGCTCCATTGTTGTCGCATTAAACCGGCACTGCTTCATCAATGGTTGGAACCACACCAAGTTCGGAGACAAACTTCTTGATCCAGACTGCTTCTTTTGCTGCTTCCGAAGCTACGATATATTCCGCTTCCGTGGTAGAATCCGCTACGGTGTCTTGTTTGGAACTTTTCCAATTTACTGCGCCTCCATTCAAAATAAATACGTATCCAGACTGAGATTTGGAGTCATCCTTATCTGTCTGGAAACTGGCATCTGTATACCCACGTATTACCATATCTCCTTCCCCATATATTAGGAACACATCCTTAGTTCTTCTTAAGTACTTAAGGATTGTCTTGACAGCCGCCCAATGATCCATTCCTGGATCCGACTGGTATCTGCTTGTGACGCTCAAAGCATACGATACATCGGGCCTTGTACATAACATAGCATACATGATAGATCCTATCGCGGATGCATAGGGAATCTTATTCATGCAAATCCTCTCGTCTTCTGTGCGCGGACACATAGACTTTGAAAGGTTGATCCCATGCCTGATGGGAAGGTAACCTTTCTTGGATTCCGACATGCTAAACCTTTTTAGCACTCGGTCTATATACGTAGACTGCGAAAGACCAAGCAACCGTTTTGATCTATCTCTATAGATTCTAATCCCAAGGATATAGGTTGCTTCTCCCAGGTCTTTCATGGAGAAAGTTTTGGACAACCAAATTTTAACTGTCTGTAAGACTGATATATCGTTTCCTATAAGTAATATGTCATCGACATATAATACTAGGAATACGACTGCACTCCCACTAACCTTCTTGTACACACAAGGTTCGTCAGGATTTTGTGAGAAATCAAACTCTTTGATTGTCTCATCAAAACGAATGTTCCAGCTCCTGGATGCTTGCTTCAGTCCATATATGGATCGTCGAAGCTTGCATACTTTGGTTTTATCAACCGATATGAAACCTTCAGGTTGTATCATGTATACATCCTCAAGCAGGTTTCTATTAAGGAAAGCTGTTTTCACATCCATTTGCCATATCTCATAATCATAATGAGCTGCTATGGCTAGGAGCATCCGAATGGATTTAAGCATAGCTACTGGCGAATAGGTTTCGTCATAATCAATTCCTTGTTTCTGACGATATCCTTTTGCCACTAATCTAGCCTTAAAGGTAACAACATTACCTTCCATGTCGGTTTTCTTCTTGAAAACCCACTTGCACCCTATGGGTTTAATCCCTTCAGGTGGGTTAACCAAGTCCCATACTTGATTTTTGTAACTCTTCCAACTTATTGTTCCTCCATTCAAAGTAAATACGTATCCAGACTGAGATTTGGAGTCATCCTTATCTGTCTGGAAACTGGCATCTGTATACCCACGTATTATCATATCTCCTTCTCCATATATTAGGAACACATCCTTAGTTCTTCTTAAGTACTTAAGGATTGTCTTGACAGCCGCCCAATGATCCATTCCTGGATCCGACTAGTATCTGCTTGTAATGCTCAGAGCATACGATACATCGGGCCTTGTACATAACATATCATACATGATAGATCCTATCGCGGATGCATAAGGAATCTTATTCATGCAAATCCTCTCGTCTTCTGTGCGCGGACACATAGACTTTGAAAGGTTGATCCCATGCCTGATGGGAAGGTAACCTTTCTTGGAGTTTCTTGAACTTCATCAAGTTCAATGTCACTCCCACTGTTTTCTTGTAAAAGAAATTCTCTTTCCAGAAATACAGCATGCCTTGAAACAAACACCTTTTGTTCCAAGGGATGATAGAATTGGTAACCCTTCGTTTCCTTAGGGTATCCAATAAATAGACATTTATCAGACTTAGCATCCAATTTGTCTGATACAGTCCGCTTCACATAAGCAGGACAACCCCATATCTTAAGGTGAGTTAAGTGGGGTTTCTTACTATTCCATGTCTCATATGGAGTAGTAGAGACTACCTTGGTCGGGACTCTGTTTAGCAAGTAAACAGCTGTCTTAAGTGCATAGCCCCAAAAGGATTTTGGAAGAGTTGCATGATTCATCATAGACCTAACCATGTCCATCAAGGTTCGGTTGCGCCTCTCAGATACACCATTATGCTGTGGTGTATATGGCGGAGTCCATTGGGACAATATCCCATTGTCCCTAAGATAATCTTGAAACTCTTGACTTAAGTATTCACCACCCCGATCGGATCGAAGTATCTTAATACTTTTGCCAAGCTATTTCTCTACTTCATTTCTGAACTCTTGGAATTTCTCAAAGGCTTCAGATTTGTGTTTCATCAAGAACACATACCCGAATCGTGAGTGATCATCGATAAAGGTGATGAAGTAGCTATAGCCTCCTTGTGCAAGAGTTGACATTGGTCCACATACATCAGTATGTATTAGACCAAGCAATTCTCCCACTGGATTACCTTTTCCGGAAAAGGGTAATTTGGTCATCTTGCCTTTTAAGCATGATTCGCATGTATCAAATGAACCGGGTTCAAATGATTCCAGAATTCCACATCGGTGTAATTCGGTCATGCGTTTCTTACTTACATGGCCAAGACGGCAATGCCAAGTGTAGGAGTCTACTCGATTATCTATTCGAGCACGTTTGTTGCTAACTTCGATATTGAAAACGTCACCGGATAAATCTAACGTGTAGATACCATTGCACAAAGTTCCATTCCCATAAAGAACGCCATTTAAAGTTATGTAACAACAATTGTTACTAAAAGTTAAATGATAACCCTTTTCATTCAAACATGAAATAGATACAATGTTCTTTATTAACGAAGGAACAAAATAACAATTATCCAATTCTAAGACACGTCCTGTAGGGAGCTTTAGCAAATATGTTCCGATGGCAACAGCAGCAATCTTTGCTCCGTTTCCAACTAGCAGATTCGCTTCTCCCTTGATGAGTCTTCTTCTATTCCTTAGCCCCTGTATGTCATTACATATATGTGAGCTACACCCAGTATCAAGTACCCAGGTGTTTGAGGAAATAGAGTGACATTCAATAATGAAGATACTTGAAGAGGATGGGGCATCGGATGCCTTCTCTTTCAAGGACTCAAGATAAACCTTGCAGTTTCTTCGCCAGTGACCCTCCTTGCCACAGTGATGGCAAGTGCCTTTTAGGGTATTTTCAGTCTTTTTGGCCTTTTTCTTCTTTCCCTTATTCTGTTCTTTGGCCTTCCTCTTAGAACCTTTCTTCGAGGAACCAACTAACAGTACCGTCTTTTGATCCTGCTTCATAGAAGGCTCTACAGTCTTCAGCAGGTTGAGCAACTCAGGAAACTGGTCTGGAGTTGCATTTTCAGGAGGACGGTTGGGAAGTTGATCTTTAAGGACATAAGCAAGCTTCTCTGCCTTGAGGACTATCCTCAGGTTTCGAAGCCAGTCCATGAGGTTTGGCCCAGTCAGTTTATTGGTGTCCAAAATGGAACGCAAATTCAGAGAAGACATGATCGAGTGATTATCCTAGAAATACAAATTGAGCTTATGTGAGAAGAATGATAAAGAATGCATCAACATACATTAATTAAATCCTATTTATTTTACGAATTGAATAACCCTTTTTATCAATTCGGGAGATCGTAGGAGCATCTCCAAATAGGTTGATATCCAACCATAGATGAGAACAACCATGGCTGTGGCCATCAAGTTATTCTTAGCTATGAAGGTAGGTATTTATACCGATTACATATCACATATATGTAACTATCACTTTATGCTATCAACTAATTGAATGTTTGCATAAATCATTGGGTTGTTAACTCATTAACAAGTATGCATCATTATACATAGCACCCAACTTCACCTCTCTTTACATCGACCTTGGCTGTGGCACAACAAATCGATGCTCCAAGCTTAAGGCTGACCCATTAATCAAGAAATAGTTTTAATATGGTTGGAGTTCATTCAACCGTTTAGTCAGGCTTGGATGTGTCCAACAACCAAAACTAAGGATTGACCTCTGACTCCAACTATATTATTCATAAACTAATTCCATGGTTTGAACATGTTGAGGTTCATGCCGGGCATGGATGTGTCCATCAACCCAAACGAGAAACAAAACTCCGGTTCTAACCATATTAATAGAAGGTGTTAGCCTTAATATTTTGTAAGGGGTTTTGGGTCTCATCCTTTCTTTTCTAAGCACATTCATGACATATAATTATGTCATGACTAACGATTTCCTTAATAAAGTATGTATGTGACTTAATTTATCAAGTCTCATTAATTGGACTAGGAACCGAATTTCCTAATCCCGATTTCATACTTTATTCAAGGAATTGTTTTGGGAAATAATTTCCTAAATTATCATAATCAATTTCGGAAATAATATGTTTAAGACTTTGATTTCTCTAAATCAAATCTTATTAAATTAAGAGACCGATTCCCTTAATTCAACCACATATTATTTTCATGAAAATCTCTTTTAAGAAAACTCTATAGGAAACCATTTTCATAATTAATTTTGGAGACAACAATATGTAAGAGCATCACCTCTTAAATCAAATAAGGAAATTATCCCAAATTTCCAAGATTTGATCATATATTTTATTTATGGATTAATTAAATACAACAAATTATTTTCTAAGGGTGGCTCCCCGAGGCTCAGATACCCAAAGAAAAGAAATTTGTCGTAAATCCAATTTGGTTCGCTCCCCGAGGCGTAACCAAATCAAACATGACAATTTTATTCAAAATGGGAAATTAAATTACAACAACTAACTTTAAATTGGACGGCTCCCCGAGGCTCAATCCAAAATAAAGAATTTTGTTAATAATTTAAAACCAATTTGAATTTAATTGTCAATTAATGATCCATAAATTTGTCTAGACTTTCTTGAAAGAAAGTGCCCAAAATTGCGAGATTTCATAATAGGTTTTCAGAATAATTGTAAGTTTCTGGTACAAAGAAAACTTACATATTTCCAAAATTAGAAAATTTCCAAAATAGGAAATTTCCAAAATTGGAAAGTTTCCAAAGATGGGAAGTTTTCACAATTATCATAAAATTTCAGAAACTAGGATATTTCAAAAGTTTGCGAAATTTCATGAGGATTTCCAAACTTTGAAATTCCTAAATCTAAAATTTATCATAATTGGAAAGTTTCCATAATTGGAAAATTTTCTAAAATTGAGATCATGACAAAGTTTTTCACAAAACAATTATATGATTATGTCGAACACTAACCGGCTCTGATACCACTGTTGGGACCGGGTGCATGTTGACACGGATACGGGTTCGTAATTTTAAAATTTAATTACGTGCAGCGGAAGGTTTTAGCATAAATAATTTCTTAAATTATTTTAACCACGTATCTAGCATGCAACCTTAAGGTGTGGAGACATAATCATAAATTAAAATTTTGCAGAAAGTAAACTAATTTACTCAATACCTCGCGTAACTCGAAGTAAGGGACGAGATCCAACCGTAGCGTCCCTTGGAAGTTTCGCCTCTATTCGCGTCCACGTCGAGTTCTCTTTGGGATGACTTCGCAAAGCCACGAGTTTCGTGCCGACAAGAACTACTAGATTCTCCAAAGGCACAACTAGAATATCAAGAGAGAGAGATGGAAACTAACCACCATGTAACGGAATCAAGATTCCGTGAAGGAAGGAAGGAGTCGCGACCCGCTTCGTCTTGGTGGTGGCTCACGGCAAGGGAAGGTGGCGCCGGCCCTAGAGGGATGGAGAGGGCGCCGACCCTAGAGGGAGAGGGAGAGAAGGTGAGGAAGAGAGGCTAGGCAAGAATCCTTGATCACTTGAATTGATTTCCAAGCCTTGCCTATGCACCTTTATATAGTAGCCTCTTTATCGCCAAGTCTCCTCTTAACGGAATTTTTCATAAGAAATTTATCTTTATAAATTTTCTATGAATTATTTCGTTATACCAAGTTTTTATTATAACTCTATTTATAATAAAAACAACCATGTCTCCCCTTTTATTATGGAATAAAATTTATTATAAATTTTTCTTATCATGGAAAAATCAATTCATAATTGATTTTATAAAATAAAATAAATCAATCCATGGTTCATTTTAATTTCCATAAAAAAGAATAAATTTATTATATAAATTTTCTTATCATGGAAAATCAATTCATAATTAATTTTATAAAATAAAATAAACCAATCCATGGTTCATTTTAATTTCCATAAAAAGAATAAATTTATTATATAAATTTTTCTTATCATGGAAAAATCAATTCATAATTGATTTTATAAAATAAACCAATCCAAGGTTTATTTTAATTTCCATGAAAATAAATCTCTTTATATAAATTTCTTTATATAAATTTCTTTATATAAATTTATTTATCCATAATTTTATAAAATAAATCGCGCTTGATTTATTTTATAATTTAAACCAAATAAATTGGTTTCCCTCCTTTATTGTGGCCGGCCAAACCAACCCTCTTTGGCCGGCCACACCAAGCCAAACCCATTACGAATTAAACTCTTTTAATTCGTCCAATAAGCCTTCAAAAGACTTAGCCATTTTAAGCTTCCGATGCGCCTCTGATAAATTCAGATTCGACTTATTTCTCTTGATTGGAAAATCCAATTTTTAACTCATTTTAAATCCCTCGGATTACTCGTAGTGCGTGTGACTAAATAGGCTTTCGATTTATGTTGGCCGTCTATAATCAACCAATTATAGTACGATCATGAGTGGCACCTAGTAGTACATCATGACCCCCAATTAATCGAAAGATCAACGGTTGACCTCAGAAATAATTCTGAAACCCTTCAGCAGCTCTAATGAATCGTGCCCCATTCCCTTCACCATCTTATACCCACTTGGTTCAGGACACGGTCTATGTGTGTCAGTCCCCACTAGGCTGACCACGTCACACCTAGCCCAAGTAATGTCTTTCTCGTCTAACAGATTCTAATTACTCTCATGTTTCCTAGAGATTCAAACTCGGAACATGTGATGCTCTGGCCAGAGGCTTCGAGTAACAATCCGACGATAGGCCTTGGGTATACATCTCCTCGCAAGGAGTGGTGAATCCTTTGCAGGCTGTTCAAATATCTTCGGGCACTTCGGCTTATACCCAACCATCCTGGGTTCACACCTCCTTGGAGATGCTTGCTTAAGATGTCAAAGTATAAGTCTTCATGACCAAGATGACTTGAACACCGCAAGTCAAAGGAACATCGCACTTAAGCTGTAGTAAGAACTTTCATTAACATATCTATATGTAGATTGCCATATGAAGTTTTACAGCTAGTCACTCCAATGAACTAGTTCCCTTAACTAGCATTCATGTTTATCTCTGGACATCCCAATGTCACCAGCCAGTGAGAATCAGCTGATTAGAGAATAACCCATGCTAGTCTCAACAGAATTGATAGTGTCCGTATTTATCAATTCATCGACTAGGGATATTTTCAATACTTCACAATTGCACATGTAGAGATTATCACTAGTTGTGATTCCATCACAAATTCTCTCATGCTGTGAATTGTATTGCGGACATTCAGTAAATGAGTTTAAGATCCCAATCAAATACACAAACATGTATACTCAAATAGTGAATTTTCATTTATTAAAATAAATGTTTACAATCATAAGGCGATTGCCTTAGGACACTTCTCTCATATTACTAACAGTAATTAAGCACAGAGAAACACAAGAAGGCTTACATAGCACTAGGACAGAAGGCACACAAGAGAAAACTTCACCGAGCTCCACCCAGCACATCTCTCACGCAAGAACTCCCCGCTCTTCGTGTCTGCTTGCTGATGGACTCGCAAAGCTCTCCCCTTCTTCCAAGCGCTCAAGTTTGCAGAGGATTCAAAAGATGCTCAAGTGTTGCTCAAGGTTCAGAGAGATCAATCGTTTGCTCGAATACACTCTTCTCCTTCACCAGCCATCTCTTAAGCTCTGCTCATCAGCAGGTCACCACACTGGCGCCTCTGCAGTTCATCAGCTCACCAGTTCATCTGCAATAACCTCAGCTACCACTGACCTTTTTTGGACTCCCTGAACCCTCTTCAGTCGAGCCCCCGGTCAGTTGTTAGCTTCGCCAGCCATTGCCAGCCCGCGCCAGAAACCGTTGTAACCTGAGTAGAGAAAACAGCCAAACCTGACGAAGAGAAAGTCTCCAGTTGACCCTCCTCCATCATTTGAATCATCCTTGCATTACCTGCACACTTAGTAGTCTCTTAGCATAGCAAATCAAAGGTGAATCAGAGAGTAGCAGAGAAAACAGATATGATCAATAAGCAAGCAGAAGTCTGACAGCAGATTTGAATTAAAGTTATCAGACCGATCAGTGTAGTCCCTGATCGATCAGGTAAGCTCCTGATCGATCCAGTGACTCCCTGATCAGTCACACTAACCGATCAGGGATTGTGGATTGGTCACCATGACTGATCCATCAGCTTGGCCAGAACCTGCAGCCAGAAGCACCTAATCGATCACCTGACCGATCAGGGTGTGCCCTGATCGGTCACAGTGATCGATCAGGTCACTCCTGGACCGATCAGGACCCATCCTGATCGGTCCAGGAAGCCTTTGATCTGTCACAGTGACCAAACAGAAACCATCTATTCTCTCCCTGATCGTTCACCAGAACGATCAGGAGCCGAACAGAAGCATTTTGTTCCCTCTGATCGTTCACCAGAATGATCAAACTTCCCTGGATCGGTCACTGATAACTTTCATTTTATTGATTAAATTAGGCCCTTAAATCCATGATTTGATCCACTTTCATATGCGTAAGTTTGCATTTATATTAGGTTTCATGGATTGTCTCCATTTTAGCTTAAAATTCAATTCTTTCTATATTTAAGATGTTTTGGCACTAAAATTGAATATCATTTTATAAGTTTCAAATGATCATGGACCTGGATCAGTTTGGGTCAAACTTGAGCCAGAATAGGACCCGGATCAAAGGGATCAAGCATCGGATCAATATAGGTCATCCATTCAAGAGAACGGTTAGATCTAAGCCATCCGCCAACTTCCGGTCGATCCGAGATCAAGATAGACTTAATCAAGTTCATGGATCAAGATCTGAAAGTTTGGGCCAGATCAGAGTTAATTCAGCCGTTGGATCAAGCATTAGAGAATCTGGGCCGTCCATGCAAGAGAAGGGAGGATCTGAGCCATCCGTTGCAAATCCAGTTGATCCCAGCTGAGGAGAGGTAGATCTTGACCCTTGATAAGATTTGGAAGGTTTGGCTCAGATCTGACTTGATCTGACCGTTGGATTGCACGGAAAAGATCTCAGCCGTCGAAATTCAAAATGCTCAGTTAAATGTGGAATTCCTTCTTCCGCTCAGGGGGTCGCGATTTCTCTGCTCCAGTTCTTCATTGTTCTTCTTCGTTTTCCTCTCGATTGTTGCACGCGGCCACTCTAGATCGAGATCTCTTCAAGGCTTCGAATCATCAAGGTCTACTCTCCGTGAGATCTGCTACAAATCCGTTGCTGTCAAGCTCTGGTGAGGGTCTCGCCAAGCTCTGCTCCGACCAAATCCATTCTCGCTCGATCGCTGTCTTCACCGATTGGAACCTTCAGCGCCTTTAAACAGAGGGGTTCTTTGCATGGCATTGGAAGTTTCTGAGCTGGAGTTGCATCAGCTGATCGAAGAGGAATGGAAGGTTGGAAGATTTCAGCCAGTACACTAATTCGACGCAAATCGATCGAAGGAGTTCGATCTTGTTGATTCTCGATCAAAGGGGTTCTTGGATCGGTTCTTGGGTGACAACAAGAAGGAATCCTTGGTGATGACTCTGATATGGAGTTCTTAATTGTTAGATTTAAGTTTCTGAATTTTGCTCTTCAGTGATTTTTCTCTGTATCAGCTTGTTTTCAGATATTGATCGGACTGTCGACCGATCTAGACATCACCTGATCGGTCACTCAGACCGATCAGGTTTGTATCTGAACGGATTGCCGACCGATCAGACAGAGAATTGTTTCTTTTAAATCCTGTTTCCGTAGCAAAATTGTTCCAATTTCAACTACTGCAAATTAGTTTAATATTTCAAGTTCTTTTGTTGATTTATCAGTTCTTGAGTCTTCAGTTTCATAATATTCAATTGAATTGCTAAATTCTTAATTAGTGTTAAGCTAGGTTCTTGATTAGCCTTCAAATTGGTTAAGTGTAGTTCTTGAAACTCCTTAGGGCATATTTGCTTAGCTAAGTTCATTTTTCTACTGCTTATTCGTTACTATTTGCAAAACAAAACCCCATTTTATCTCGAAAACCCAAATCATTGGACGACAAATAACTTTCAAGCTTGATTCAAACCCTCGCAACTAGTCCTTGGAAAAATACGACCTGAGACCCCTATTCTACCTTTAATCTTGCTAGCAAGGGGTTTTCAGTTATAAATTCTAAATTTGAGGCTCACTTGTGACACCTATTTTGGGCACTATCAAATTTTTGCCGCCATTGCCGGGGAAACTAGTTGAGTTTGTTTGATTTTAGCTTGTGTGCTTAATTTCATATCTTGTGATTCATTTGTATGCTTATCTCTATACCTGGTGATACATTTCATTTGTTTCATTCTTTTGTATACATTTGCTATGATATTTTGTTTGTTGTATGACCAGATCTGCAGGTGGTATTCTTGAAGAATTTGATCCTGAGATTGAAAGGACTTTCAGAGCAAGGAGGAACCAAATCAGTGTTTCAGAGGCTATTGATATTCTTCCACCTCAGTCTATTGCTATTCATTCAGTTGATCCTATGGCAGACCACCAGAAAACCATGAAGGAACTAGCAACACCAGATGATGCTTTTCAGTACTCCTGCATTGCCTACCCAAAGCTCACTGGAGATTTTGAGTTAAGATCAGGACTCATCCATTTATTGCCCAAATTTCAAGGTCAGTCTGGGGAGGATCCCAACAGACATTTACATGAATTCCACATAGTCTGCTCCACCATGAAGCCTCAGGGGATTTTAAAGGAAGATATCAAGCTGAGGGCATTCCCATTTTCTCTAACTGGAGCAGCGAAGGATTGGTTTTACTACCTACCTACTGGGCACGTTTCTAGTTGGATTTCTATGAAGAAAGCATTCTTGGAGAAATATTTTCCAGCCTCTAGAACAACAATCATCAGAAAGAGCATATGTGGTATACAACAAGTAGTGGAAGAGACTCTGTATGACTATTGGGAAAGGTTCAACATGTTGAGGCAATCTGTGGTCCGGAGTGACCAAGTGTTTTAATGTTTGGGCAAAGGGTTTAAGTTAGGTTTACCCTTGTATTCTTATATGTGTATGTTGAGAATGCAGGTTGTACAGGTTACACATATGGACTTGACTGGACGACCTCGGTACTGTGAAGGGTGGCATGGAGACAAGCTGGAGGCTTGTGTGCACCCGAGGGACCTTGGAGAGCAGGGACGATGAGCTGATGGGCACGAACTTTGAGGCATACGTGAAGGATAGCATGGAGGTAAGCTGGAGGCTTGCATGCATCCGAGGGACGGGAGCCGAAGATGAAGAGGGCGCGAAGGCAATAGTCGAGGTTGCGGATAAGGAGTCAGTCGAGTCATGAGAGTACGAGTGCTGTGTGATTGTACTCGGGAAAGTCCTAGGGTCTGAGTGCTGAGAGAAGTGTACTCGGGAAGGGAAACTCTAGGTGTGTGAGTGGGGCAGTCAACTGCCTGGGAGGCAGTCGACTGGTAAAACTCACAAAATGATTTCGGGGTTGGACCAGTCGACTAGTAAAATGGCAGTCAACTGGTATCTCCGAAATATAGCCGTTGAGCTAGCCGTTGGCTAGCAATTAAGGCTAGACCAGTCGATTGGTAAATTGGCAGTCGACTGGTGGTGAGGGTTTCAGCCCGAGTCCTATTTAAAGAGGCCTTCATGGTGGCTGAGATCCTTGACGAATCTTGTCTTGGTTAAAGGCAAGATAGTAGTCTTTGTACTTAGAGGTTTGCTTGGGATTGTGGCGAGGTTTCTCCACCCACAAGGAGCGACGAGAGCTAGCCGGAGGTTATCCGGGGATTGATCCACCGACGGATTCTTGGATTAGTCACCCGTCCGGGGTGGATACCAAGTAAATCTTCGTTGTTAGCATTGGTTAGTATTGTTTTTATTATTTTATTGTATATTCTGCTTGCACTAACCTCTTTGTAGAGAAAACGACGAAGAAACGCTATTCACCCCCCCTCTAGCACGCCGATCGATCTATCAATTGGTATCAGAGCGAAGGACCGCTCTTGATCAGACTAACCGCCGAGGGAGCACACGCTAGAGGAGAAGAAAATGGAAGATAAATTTGGGGACGACATCTACACTCCGCCAGCCTACGACCATGAGAATTTCGGATATTGGAAAGCGAGAATGGAGGCATGGTTCAGAATGGAGTGGGACCTTCGGATCACGCTTGAAGAGCCCTTCGAGATTCCAAAAGATAGGCACGGGAAGAGGCTTAGACCTAGGTATTGGAATCAAGAGCAATAAGAACAAGCAAGGGCAAACGAAAAGGTAATGGGTATATTGATTGATATTGTGCCTAACAAAATTTTGAGTTGTGTAGCAACATACCAAAATGCATGTGAACTGTGGAGCAATTTGAAAGAATATCATGAAAGTCCTACACAAGTTCAAGAGCCCAAGAAGAAGAGTCAAATGAGTCAAGAAGAAGAAGAAGAAAAGGAAGTATCTACATCTTCAAGTGAGGGAGAGAGTGAAAGATCATCAACCTCCTCAAAAGAAGAAGAGGAGGTATCGATTTCAAGAATTGAGGGGGAGGAGAGACCCTCAACCATACCGGATCAAGAGAAGGCATCCACATCATCAAATGTTGAAGAAGAAGTTCCAACCTCCACCAAAGCCAAATCAAAAAAACATATCACATGCTTTGGTTGCAACGAAAAGGGGCACTATAAGGACAAGTGCCCAAAAGGTAAAAAGGAGGTAAAATCTAAACTCATTTCAAATCCTTTTAAATCTAACATGGGTTGTAGGAATGAAGAGGCCCAAGCTAAAAGGAAGAAGATCCGATGCTTCACATGTGGAGAGCTAGGGCACTACCATACTAAGTGTCCTAGAAAAGGAGAAATAAAGAAAATGGAGCCTCTAAGAAGATGGGAAAAGGAGGAAAGAAAGAAGAGAAGAAGATCACATCAAGGGGGAACTTCAAGGGTAAGGGAGGTAATTCCTAACCCTAGGGTAAAATGTAATTCAATTTCAAGTTCCTCATTACATATTAGAAATAATATCAATCATCCCTCCATGCATGCTAGATTTAATGAAAAATGCTTAATGGTGCATAATTTTAGATTTAAGTATAATGATAGGACTAGGAGTAATAAGGTAGATCAAAACCCTAGGAGAAGCATGCATCATGATCAACGCAAGACCTCTAGACCTAAGGATCATGGCACTAATCCCAAAAAGGGAAGGAATGTGCCTAGAAAGGAGGGTAGGTCTAGAAATGTCCAAAGTGGACACATGGACTCAAATGTTCAAAACTTAGAAAGGGAAAATCAAGCCTTGAGAGCAAGACTTGATACTTTAGAAAAGACCCTAGAAAGATTCACGATTGGATCAAAGAGTCTAGACATGGTGTTGGGTGGTTTAAACATCACCAATGATAGATCAGGGTTGGGATACCGATCTAAGAACTCTCATGCCAAGGGAAAGAAATATGCTAGGGTAGCATATGATTATGGCAAAAAGGGGGAGTCCAAAAATGGCAAAGGGGTGCCATTTAAAGGAAAAATAAATTACTTAATCAAAGACAAGGTGTCTAAGGTTAAGTGGGTTGAGTTTGTGGGCCAAGAGTCACCGGGGGAACACCGGTGTGGTCTAGTGTTTGTTGAGTCACCTAGGGAGGTGGCTAGGGCTAAGAGCTCAAGGGGGAGCTCTAGGAACCTTTGGGATATATGGTGAATGAACCTTGGGAGGGGGTGCTCCTAGAGGTCTAGATGGACCATAGAGTGTGCCAAAAGAATTGGAGACGGACTTGAGTCTCAATTCGTGGGGTTTGGCACGGTGTTTTAAGTTTCATGCATGAAAATATGACTTTGGGAGTATATTGCATGAAAATTAGTTTTTGATGTGTAATTGTCATGTAAATCAATGCTAGGGATGCATTGTGGGTTGGTATTGGCAGTAACATCAAAAGGAAACCAAAACTAGGACTTTAGGTCAAGAGTTTATTGAACTTTTTAGCTAGTTTTGGGTTTTGTGTCAAACATGGGAATGATGATAGATACATTTTGAAATGTATTTTTCCCAAGTAGGTATGGGTACCACAAATGTCTCCACAAAATTTGAAATTTTTTGGAGATTTGTGGAATTTCTGGCGCATTTCTGAATTTCGTCAGAAAGACTGAAATTCTGATTTTCAGAGTATCAGTCGATTGCCCTGGGGGGCAGTCGACTGGTCGAGACTGATTTTTGTATCAGCAGCTGGGTATGTGTCCAAATGATGCAAAACAAGTGTATGAAGGGCTAGTACACATTGTTTATGGTCATTGGGGGATTAAAAGAACCGATAATTGGGATATTGTTGGGTTCTTTTTGATGTTAGGCAAAGGGGGAGAAGTGTTAGGTTTAAGTTGGGAAACCAAACACACCTTTGCTAGAAATCCTAGGTTTAGGGGGAGCTAAGATAAAGGGGGAGCATGGTTGCTCCATCCTTGGCGTAAGGGGAACCTTGGAGAGGTTCTTAAAAAGCCTTTGTAAGTCCAATGTAGGGGGAGCTTGGGAAAAGTTTTTAAAAGCCCGTGTTGAAAAAGTCCTAACTTGGACGGTTAGTGTAACGGTCCACCTTCTAGTACACTAAGCTTTAAGGCGGATCGCTACGTAAATATATATATATCTAACTGATTCTTGACTGAGTAGCTTAGGAATTTCAACAACGATATGTAAAAGCATAAACATAAACGTGCCAAGTTGGTATCAACTTCTTTATTGAAACCATTCATTATTCATATCTAAGGGCATTCTTAGCTACTACATGTCATTCTATATGGTGCATATATCTTAAAACAAGCATATCCTATGTATTTAGCATGTAAATCAAAAATATCAAGTTCTTATCTCTAAAGCTTAAGCATGAGTCTAAATTACCATATTACAAGTAGTAACTCATATCATTCAACATTCGCTAAGCAAGTATTAACACAGGTAAATAAACTACTTTAATATACTAGGCACCCCAAATAACGAGTCTAAACAGGTTAATACATGGTTCTCATAATATATCGCGAAATAACTAAAGAAGCATAAACAAGAAAACTAAAGAAGCATACTAGGCACCACGAATACAAGTCTAATTAAGTTCATACATGGTTCACATAATATATTGCGGAATAACTAAAGAAACATAAAGAGGGTTATTCTATGCTTTGCAAGTTCCGAAGACTTTTATTCCAACTCCACCATCACACACACTTTGCATCAAGCCCGCCGCCTCCGCTACTAGTGCTTTCCTTTACCTGTATCTGCAGTATAAGGAAATGCAAACTAATAAGCATAAAGCTTAGTAAGTAGCATCTAGCCTCACAAAACCATGAAAACTCGAATTATGTTTTTGTAAAACATGCTATGTGTAACACCCCAATTTTTCCCCATATATAATGTCATGAATTCATGGAACATTATTATGAAATGTCATGATGGGCTTGGGTTAATGGGCTTTGATGTGGATTAGTGCAACATGTGATAAAAAGAAAATGTAGAAAGGAGGAAGCAAGGATCGAACCTTGAACCTCCTAGTTGCACTAACCATGTCTTAACCAATGCACCAAGCAATGTTTCATGTTGAGAGAATAAGAAACATGCTTGTTAAAGCTAGGGAAGTGAAGAGACATGTCCCTTCATGAGAATAGTATAAATAAGAGAGGGAGAGGGAGGAATAACTTCCTCTCTTCTTCTTCCTCACTCTCCCCACCGAAAACTCTAGCCTCTTCCCCCTTTTCAATTTTCGAAAAGTACACCCTAGGGTTCTAACCCTAGGGAATTGGAAGGAAGAAGATCCCATCCAAGGATCTTGCCCTCTACTAGGGCCAAGGGTTCTAGAGAAGTTTTAACAAAGAGAACTCTCACCCTCCTTCAACCAAGGGTGTCCTAAAGATTTAGAGAAGGTGAAATTCAAGCGAAAGGATGTAAGTATCCCCTCGCCTGCAGTGTAATTGTTGATTTCATGATTCCTTTCCTTTTCATTTTCGAAAATGGGAGTTTACCCCTTGTGTGAGTTTCGGCCACCCCCAAAGGGGAGACCTTGGCTACTCCTTGATGCATGAGGAGATCCCTTGGAACTTAGGGTATATGTATATGTTGTTTCCCTTCAAAATGTTATGAACAAAACCCTAGGGTTTTGCCTTATGTAGGTTTCGGCCACCCCTTAGGGGAAAGCCTTGGTTACTCCTTGATGCATAAGGAAACCCCTTGGAACTTAGGGTATACTTATATGATGTTTTCCCTACATGTTGTGATGACAAAAATTAGGGTTGAACACCCTACAAGGTTTCGGCCATGGATGGAAAAACTAGGGTTTAGGATTGTATGATTTCCTATGATGTATCCATGCTTAGTAGTGTAGACAAAGTGTTTGTGTAAATGTTTGTGTGAATGTTTGATTTCAAGAACCCTAGTTTCCCCTACCCTTAACCTTCGGCCAACCCTAGAAGAATTAGGGTTTAGGGTGCATGATTATCCTAGGATGTATTCTAGGCTTAATATGTTGCAGGATATGTATGTGAGGTGTTTGTGTAAATGCTTGTGAGGAAGTTTGATTAAGATGATATGTATATGTATGTGATGTTTAAATGGAATGTTTGATTGGAAATCTTAATGTTCTCTAGCATGTGATATTCGGCCAGGGCATGGAACATTAGGGTTGTGAAGGTTGATTACCCCATGATGTATGCTATGCTTAGTATGATACATGATGTATATATATGTGATACTTGTATGGGATGTTTGATGTCAAAAACCTAAACTACCTCTACCTTTGACTTTCGGCCAAACCTTAGTTTAAGGTTAGGAAGAATGAATTTAATCCATGAAGCATGCTACCACTTCCTATGATATGAGTATGATCTATGTGACCAATCTTGTCATATATACAGTATGTTAAGTGGTTGAAGCATGATGTATGTAAGAGCATGTCTTATAGCCCATGGGGCACCCTTATGAGATTGCATGTGATGTGTATGTTAAAATGCTTGAAAGGATACTCCACTAAGTATGGGATCAAGAACACCCCTTATGTTGTATGGTGTGTCCCTATGGGATCATGAGCACCCTTGAAGAGTGGTGTGTCCCTTGAGAAGTGAATTTGGAGTACTCCTTAGCATATATGTAAAGACATGATAAGTATTTTACTTTGTAAGTTGTGTACCCGACTCGGAAGGGGGTCGTTAAACAAATCCGGGGTGCATGTTAACTTAAGGTCATGGCTCCGGTAGGACGGAAGGGTCCTGCTCTAATGGGATTGGTGGCTCGCTACCCCAATTCATTAGGGAACGCGCATTATGTGGTACACAACTGGGCCCTATATGATGTTGAAATATTTTTAAGTAATACCTTTATGGAATTATTTTGAAAACATTTATTATATGTGATGGGTATGCTTAAGATACTATATACTGCATGCTTAGAAACCTTGATGTTTAGTATGCTATGATAAACTCATGCTTATGTTTCATTATGTGTACATGTTGTATTATTCCGTATGGATTTTGCGAGTAGGACAGGATCCTTACTAAGCATTGTACTTACTAGTCTATGTGTTGTCTTATGCTGCAGATCAGGGTAAGGGACACTTAAACTAAAGGAAGAGGCAGGAGGGTTGAAGATGTGTGGGGTGGTGGCTCGGGAAAGAATGATTCTATATCTACTTTACTATGCCTATGTTAATGTTTTCTTGATAAAGAATGTTAGTGATTAGGATTGGTACTCTTGAATGTTAGTGATTACTCTTATACTTGTTATGTATTACTAAACTTGCTATGCACCTACCATGTTCTAATCATTAAAGCATGATAGTTTTAAACAAGCATGTTCAGTACTTAGTCCTCGCACTCTTGCACTATTGTTTGTTTTAATTCTAAGAGGAAAAAAAATAATTAGATGATTGATGTGTACGTAACCCCGCCCCGAGAGTAGATATAAGGGCGGGCGTTACACTATGCACATACATGCTCATATGCATAAGTAATCATGTTAGGCTCACGCTAAAATACATATCATAGGATGTCATGGCATATAACTGAGACATGACACATACTGAACTAAAACTGAAAAGTAAGCTATAGGATGACATACATATCTGGACTGGAACTGGAACTAACTAACATAAAACTAATTATTAAATCCACCACATGCTAATATAAATTTCTGAAAACTAAATACATATAGTAGGTGAAAGTAATAATCAACTACTGTGGGCCCGGCAATGTACCAACTGTGCACGCATCCCTAATAAACCCGAGGTAGCAAATCCCGAATCCATTAGGGTTCTACTAGGTTATCTAAACCTAGGGGCAACTAGGAGCCCATCCCATACTAGGTTATCTAAACCTAGAGGCAACTTGGAGCCTATCCCTGGACCGAAGTCCGGTACAATGCCACTGAAAATAAAATAGTCCTTTAGACTTTTCTTTCTTTTTTTTTTGATTCTTGCTTTTACTAGGTTATCTAAACCTAGGGGCAACTAGGAGCCCATCCCACGGGACCTTGGTCCCAATCATAAACTGAAGCAAGGATTTCTATTCTTTAATGCTTTCTATAGCATTAACTGGACGGAACATTCTAACAACCACCTAACGTGCGTGCTTGTTCATAATTTATGATTTCTAATCGTAAAGCATAAATACAAGGAAATAAGGCATATGAAATATCAACCGAAACTACTTATACAGCAGGTGAGAAATACTTACTTCCTGCGCTAGATTTTTCTTACGAATAAACTCTGAAATTCCTGAGGAAACGGCGAACTACAACGTTCTTCTTGCTTCTTGGCGTTCTCCTCGCGTCTATGAGGGTCCCCGTAGAGAATAGGGCGTCTTGAGACCTTCCCTTGGCTTCCCCTTTGTCTTGGGCGGCAAGAGAAGAGGAGAAGAGGACGAAAACGAAAGAGAGGAAGAGGAGAGGAGGAGGGGCGTCGGCGCTGCACCCTTGTCTCACGAAAACCTAAAATCTCCTCCTCTAATTCTTTAATTCGTTATTTATATTAAGTTGTAAAAAAAAATCCTAAGTTAAATACATATCTAGAATACTCGATTATTTCCTTCAACGAAACTCCCATTGGCCTGGTGGTTCGTGAGCCATGCTAAGGGTTTGCTCTAGTTAGAGGTTGCGGGTTCAAAACTCACCTAAGGCCACCAAATTATCTTCATTATTTTTGGCACTTCTTTTTATGAAAAAATTCCATAAAAATATCTAAAAATTCCAGAAAAATCTTAGGATATTTCTAAAATTATTTGAGGAAATTTTTGGGCTTTACAATCCCCCATACCTTATAAGAAGTTCGTCCTCGAACTTAAAACAACTCTGGATATTTCTGTCTCATGCTGTCCTCTGGTTCCCAGGTTGCCTCTTCTACTCTGTGATTTTGCCATATGACTTTCACTAATGGTACCTCCTTGTTTCGCAATTTCTTAACTGCTCGGTCTATTATCTGGATAGGCCGACTATCATAACTGAGATCCTCGTGAACTCGTACCGTCTGTGGCTCTATCACCTGGGTGGCATCTGGGATATGTTTCTTTAGCATGGAAACATGAAATACATTGTGGATAGCTGACATCTCCTGAGGTAGCTCCAACTTATAAGCTACTTTGCCAACTCTTCTAGTGATGGGGTATGGTCCTACATATCTGGTACTCAACTTGCCCTTCTTCCCAAAACGCATTACTCCCTTCATGGGAGCCACTTTGAGGAATACTGAATCCCCAACTTCAAACTCCAATGGTCTGCGCCGTGTATCAGCATAGCTCTTCTGGCGGCTCTGAGCTGTTTCTATTCTTTGGCGGATCTGCTGTATGGCTACGGTGGTATCATCTATAAGATCTGTCTGTAGGCCTAACTCTTGCCTCTCACCACCCTCGTACCAACAGATAGGAGATCTACACCTCCGCCCATATAAAGCCTCATAGGGTGCTATGCCGATAGTGGCCTGATAACTATTGTTGTAGGTGAATTCTGCTAAGCACAGGTATTTGCACCAACTGCCCTTGAAATCTAGAGCACAAGCTCTGAGCAATCTTCTGCTAGTAAGTTACAGGTGCCTACAGAGAGTTGGGAGTCCAGATTCCTGACAACTCTCCCTTCAGGGGAAATCATGGAGTCCACCCAGAGGCTCCGGGCTGTGCCAATCAAGATTTCAGACCGAGAGCTATATGTCAATCTGATAGTCCTTGCGATGCAGGACTTCGACATCATACTGGGCATGGATTTCCTCAGTAAGTACAGCGCTTCAATGGACTGCCGTAGAAGGAAGGTGGTTTTCAGCCCAGAAGGAGAACCACCATTCGAGTTTCAAGGAGCCCCAAGGAGGAAGACTCAGAAATTTCTCTCAGCCTTGGCAGCCCACCAGATGCTAGAGCAAGGGTGTGCTGGTTTTCTTGCACACATAGTGGAATCAGAAGCAAAGGAAGAACTCAAGCAGGAGGATGTACGGGTAGTCTGCGAATATCCAGAAGTGTTCCTAGAAGAATTACCTGGACTACCTCCCAACAGAGAAGTGGAATTCGAGATCGAGCTAGTGCCCGGTACCGGTCCGGTCTCGAAGGCCCCATATCGTATGTCTCTAGCAGAGTTGAAGGAATTACAAGAGCAACTCCAGGAGCTACTAGACAAGGGCTTCATTCGCCCGAGTCATTCACCCTGGGGAGCTCCTGTACTTTTCGTCAAGAAGAAGGATGGGTCTATGCGTCTGTGCATAGACTACAGAGCTCTGAACAAGGTGACCATCAAGAACAAGTACCCCCTTCCTAGAATAGATGATTTATTTGATCAACTCAAAGGGGCTACAGTGTTCTCGAAGATAGATCTGCGTTCTGGGTATCATCAGCTGAAGGTTAAAGAAAGTGACATTCCCAGGACGGCCTTCAGGACAAGATACGGCCACTACGAATTTGTAGTAATGCCTTTTGGAGTAACCAATGCTCCAGCAGTCTTCATGGAGCTGATGAACCACATCTTCAGGGAGTATCTCGATAAATTCGTCATTGTATTTATTGATGATATTCTCATATACTCACAGACTCCAGAGGACCATGCTACACACTTGAGGATAGTGCTGCAGATCCTTCAGCAGGAGAAGCTCTATGCAAAATTCTCAAAGTGTGAGTTTTGGCTAGATCAGGTGACCTTCCTAGGTCACATTGTATCCAAAGAAGGTATTCAAGTTGATCCAGCCAAGATAGAAGCAGTCAGCAACTGGTGTAGACCCAAGAATGCCAGTGAGATCAGAAGCTTCTTAGGCCTGGCAGGATATTACAGAAAATTTGTGGAGGACTTTTCCAGGATAGCCTCTCCACTCACAGCCTTGACCAGAAAGAACAAGAAGTTTGAATGGTCAGATAAATGCGAGCACAGTTTTCTAGAGCTGAAGAAGAGACTGACCAGTGCTCCCATCCTGACTGTTCCAGAGAGTGACAAGGCCTTTGACATCTACAGTGATGCATCCAAGATGGGCCTTGGAGCTGTCCTCATGCAAGATGGTAAAGTAATAGCATATGCCTCCAGACAGCTCAAGGACTATGAGAAGAATTACCCTACCCACGACCTTGAGCTAGCAGCTGTGGTTTTTGCACTGAAGCTTTGGAGACACTACCTGTATGGAGTGCAGTGCAGAATTTTCACAGACCATCAAAGTTTGAAGTACTTCTTCACTCAGAAGGATCTGAATATGAGGCAGCGCAGGTGGCTAGAGTTGGTCAAAGACTATGACTGTGAAATCCTCTACCACCCAGGTAAAGCTAATAAAGTGGCAGATGCACTGAGCAGAAAATCCTGTGCAGCACTGATGTCCCTTTCATCACTGTCTCTACCACTTCAGAAAGAAATAAAAGATTTTGGAGTCGAAGTAATAGTTGGGCAACTTTCTGCATTGACCCTAGAGTCAACCCTGCTTAAAGATATACAAGAAAAGCAAGATCAAGACCCAGAGATCCAGAAGATCAAGCAGGGGATCCAAGAGGCAGAAAATTCAGAGTTTCGAGTATCAGATAGTGGCATCCTCTATTTTGGAGACCGCCTTTGCGTCCCCAATGATGAGGAACTAAGAAGGAATATTTTAGAAGAAGCCCACAGTACCCCGTACTCTATGCATCCTGGTTCTACTAAGATGTATCAAGATTTAAAGAAAGGATTCTGGTGGTCTGGACTCAAGCGAGACGTGGCCAGATATATCAGTACCTGCTTGACCTGCCAGAGAGTCAAAGCAGAGCACCAGAGACCAGGAGGAGTTCTACAGCCACTTCCCATTCCAGAGTGGAAGTGGGAAGAAATATCCATGGACTTTATCACAGGTCTTCCAAGAACCACCCATGGACATGATGCAATCTGGGTGATAGTGGACAGGTTGACCAAGTCTGCCCACTTCCTAGCCATCAAGTTATCGCATTCAGTAGAGCAGTTAGCACAGATGTACGTGAGGGAAGTAATCAGGCTTCACGGAGTTCCGAAGTCGATCGTGTCTGACAGAGATGGGCGATTCACCTCCCATTTTTGGAAGTGTGTTCAGGACGCCCTAGGCACCAGACTTCAGTTCAGCACAGCTTTCCATCCCCAGACAGATGGACAAACAGAGAGAGTAAATCAGATTTTAGAAGACATGCTCAGGGCTTGTGCATTGGACTTTAAAGGCAGTTGGTGCAAATTTCTGTGCTTAGCTGAGTTTGCCTACAACAATAGCTATCAGGCCACCATCAGGATGGCACCTTATGAGGCATTATATGGCAGGAAATGTAGATCACCCATATGTTGGCAAGAAGCTGGTGAGAAGAAAGAGATGGAGTCAGGATTAGGCAGCCAGACTGAGCTTATAGATGAGACCGCTCAGGCTATCCAGACGATCCGCCAGAGGATTGAGACTGCCCAGAGTAGACAGAAAAGTTATGCTGACACACGCCGTAGACCACTTGAATTCCAAGTTGGAGATTCAGTATTTCTCAAGGTCGCTCCCATGAAGGGAGTGGTGAGATTTGGCAAGAAGGGCAAGCTAAGTCCTCGCTACATAGGACCCTACAAGATTATAAAGAGAGTTGGGAAAGTAGCCTATGAGCTGGACTTGCCAGAGGATATGTCAGCTATCCACAGTACCTTTCATGTCTCTATGCTAAAGAAGTGTATTCACGACCCTAGCCAAGTGATTCAGCCTCAGTCAGTACAGATCCAAGAAGATCTTAGTTATGAGAGCAGACCGACACAGATAGTGGACAAAGCAGTTAAGAGATTAAGAAACAAGGAAGTGCCACTAGTGAAGGTCATCTGGCAGAATCAAAAGCATGAAGAGGCTACTTGGGAACGTGAGGACAGCATGAGAGAACGATATCCAGAGTTATTCTAAGTTCGAGGACGAACTTTTTATAAGGTATGGGGGATTGTAACGCCCCAAAATTTCCATTTTTAGTTCTTAAAGTCCGTAGAATTATTTAGAAATGGTTTAGAAATATTCTAGATATTTTTAGGAATTTTTAGAGTATTTTTATGGAATTTTCCGAGTCCGTTTGGTATTTTTGGAAAAAGAAAAAGAAAAAGGAAAAAGCCAAAAATGGAAAAACCAATTAAGTGCAGCGGGTGGCTCGAACCCGCGACCACCACGAGACCAAGGGAGCGCGCGGCCAGCTGGGCTGGGGGTATCAAGCACAACAAGGGACGGAGAGAAGGTTATTTAAGGAATTGTTAGTTTAATCTGCCTTAAGTATAAATAGATAGTTAAAGAGAGAAATTTTATTTCTCTCCTCTCCAAACCCTCACGCCGACCACCTCTCCTCTTGGGCGACGCCGACCACCATCAAGGCCAAGGAGGGCCGGCCAAGACTCTTCTCCAAGAGATAATCCTATATTCGGGATCCCCGCGACGAGAGGAACGCGTAGACGTGAAGAATTCTCTGAGATCTCAAGTTTCTCCCGAGCTCTAGACATTAATCTTGGTTGTAAGTCCAAGATATCAATGTAAGTACTGCTCACCTGCAGTAAGAGGCGGTTTTTCCGCGAGAATTTCCTTTAAAAGTTTTAAAAAGAGCTATTTCCTTTTTGTTTAAGTTTTTGCATGTTATCTTAGTTCATTAATTGTTGTATGCTTATGTATAAGTTTATTCATGTACCCTATATGAGTTTAGGGTCTAAGAAAGCTATGAGAAAAGAAAAGAGAAGATAAAGATAAGAAAAGAAAAGGCCAAGGCCTTAAGAAATCCCCAAAAGTCAAGACTTAGGGATTTTAGCACGCAAGGTGCTCCAGAAAATGCCAAGGCATTTACAGATAAGAAAGAAAAGTAAGAAAAGCTATTTTATTTTATAAGGCCAGTACCCGGCGTCCAAGGGCGTCGTTAAAGAAATCCAGGTGTCCAATTCCAAGGTCTTGGCCCTGGTAGACCAAGGTCTGCTCTATTAGGATTGGTGGCTCGCTACCCCAACCTTTTAGGGAACGCGCATATCAGATGGTACTTACGTCTTCAGTGGATCCAAGTGATTATTATTTTCAAGTATATGCTTTAGCAAAGTTTTCTAAAGTTTAAGAAAGTTTTCAAAAGTTAAAGAATAGCTAAAGTTTCAAGTTGAGCCAAGAAAAGTAAATTGAGATTATCTATTGCTTGAGTATGCATGTTTTGAGCTATACATGCTCTTAGTTTTCTTTCAAGCATATTAGTATCTCATATGATGTTCAGTTTGATCTAGAAGCATGTTTGCACATTTCGAGTTTTTTTGTGAGCTAGATAGTACTTACTAAGCTTTTCGCTTATAGATGCATTTCCTCTTATTGCAGATAAAGGTAAAGGCAAGCAATTCTGAAGGAAGGCGACGAGGCGGTGCTGAGTAGAGTGTGTGTGGTGGCTGATTATGGAGAGATCTTTGGCGCAAGACAATTTAGTTATTAATTCATAATGTTATAGTTCATTTGAATTTTATGTTCTTGCTTTATGGAGTTTAGCGAATATTTAAGTTATGGATAGTTTTATATGCTCAATTCCTTAGAGTAAAGATTCCATGTCATTTCTTTTAGTCTATATATTTTTATGATTGCATTGGATGAGTAGAAATATGAGTAGATGGAAGTATTGATACTTTGTTGGAGAAATAGATGTTTGTGCCAAGATAGTACTAGTTCCTCTTTGAATCAAGTTTTTATTGCTTAAATATGTCTAGAAAAGTTGCATTCGTATTCCATAATGCTTTAGCAATGTTATAGAATCTTGCATGATGAGTTTAAATGGTTAGAAGCAAAGTTTGGTACAAACTCTAGACTAAAGTTTTTGATAGTTTTACATAACTTGCTAAATCTCGTAAAAGTCCAAATTTTAAGTTTATGGATTCATTTTGATTGGCTAAACTGTTTAGAAAATTGGTATAGAGTATAGAAATGGTGTCATGATTCCATATGGCTCGAAATTATGGGTTTGATGGAGCTGTGAAGCAACTGCCGAAAGCTGAACTTTCAGCTCACAGGCGTACCAGTCGACTGCCACGTCACCAGTCGACTGGTACCCGACAGTTCAGTTGGGTGAGGCAGGCTTCAAAGTGTACCATTCGCGAGCTTTTGAGAAAGGAAGTGTGATATGTTATTATGCATGATTGCTTAAGATAGAATATAATTGTTAGATGAATTTAAAAGTTTAAACAAAAAGAGATTTCCGCATTTGTAGTCATGTATCAAAAGTAGAGAAGTAGAGAAATGTAACGATCCGTCTAAAGACAGTAAGAAGGCGGGTCGCTACAGATGGCATGGAGGCAAGCTGGAGGCTTGCGTGCATCCGAGGGACGGGAGCTAAAGATGAAGAGGGCGTGAAGGCAATAGTCGAGGCTGCGGATGAGGAGTCAGTCGAGTCGTGAGAGTACGAGTGCTGTGTGATTGTACTCGGGAAAGTCCTAGGGTCTGAGTGCTGAGAGAAGTGTACTCGAGAAGGGAAACCCTAGGTGTGTGAGTGGGGCAGTCGACTGCCTGGGAGGCAGTCGACTGGTAAAACTCACAGAATGATTTCGGGGCTGGACCAGTCGACTGGTAAAATGGTTGTCGACTGGTATCCCTGAAATATAGCCATTGGCTAGCAATTAAGGCTAGACCAGTCGACTAGTGGCGAGGGTTTCAGCCCAATTCCTATTTTAAGAGGACTTTGTGGTGGCTGAGATCCTTGACGAATCTTGTCTTGGTTAAAGGCAAGATAGTAGTCTTTGTGCTCAGAGGTTTGCTTGGGATTGTGGCGAGGTTTCTCCACCCACAAGGAGCGACGAGAGCTAACCAGAGGTTATCCGGGGATTGATCCACCGACGGATTCTTGGATTAGTCACCCGTCCGGGGTGGATACCAAGTAAATCTTTGTTGTTAGCATTGGTTAGCATTGTTTTTATTATTTTATTGTATATTCCGCTTGCGCTAACCTCTTTGTAGAGAAAACGACGAAGAAACGCTATTCACCCCCCTCTAGCACGCCGATCGATCTATCACAACAAACTTTGCTCTAGTTGCCCACATCACCAGATTAGTGAGTAGCTACTTATTCAATACTTTTACGAGGGTCTAGTCTAGATGGATAGGATCATGATTGACGCTGCAGCAGGAGGTGCCCTAATGAACAAAACACCAGATCAAGCTAGGGAGTTGATTTCAAATATGGTAGAGAATTCGCAGCAATTTGGAAGTAGAGCTTTGTCCACCAGAGGAGTTAATGAAGTTCAGATGGTATCTAATGAGCAAAAGGAAATCAAGAATTCATTGATGGAGCTTACCTCCCTGGTGAAGCAAATGACTCTAAACAATGTGAGCCAAAATCAGAATTTCTCATTACCTCCACCTTCAAGCCAAGTGATGAGGTTATGTAGTATTTGCTCAAGTCAAGAACACAATTCGGATTCATGTCCTAACCTCCAACAAGATGAGACACTAGCGACATTGACTAGAGGACAATTTCAAGCCAAAAATAACCCCTACTCATCTACCTACAATCCGGGTTGGAGGGATCATCCAAACTTTAAGTATGACAACTATTTCTATCAGCAAAACCCATCACAACCGCCCTATCAACAGCCCCAATCAAATTTCTAGCAAAATCAGCAAGCACAACAACAATTACAACCATTTCAACAACCAATTCAGCAATTTCAGCAACCCTTTAATCAAAATTAGCCACTTTTCCAAAGGAATCAGCAAGGGTTTCAAGGAAATCTGAATTATCAGCCACAAAATCAGTTTTCACAGCAGGGATTTCAGCCATTCAACCAAAGTTTTCAGCCCTCAAATCAGAATTTCCAGCCCACTCAATTTCATCCCTCACCACAACAATTTCAACCTCAACCTCAGAATTTTCAGAGCTATAATTCTCAACAATTTCAACCAAGTTTTCAGCCTAATTCTCAGCAATTTTCACAACCATTTCAGCCCTACAATCAGCCCCAACAGCCCTACTTTCAAGGTTCACAGCAAGTTCAACAATTTCAACCTCAATCTTCATTTCAAGGTCAATCAAAGTCTCATGCTACCCAAGGAGGCTATGGAGGCTCTATTGGGGGAAATGCTCAACAACAAAGGCTAGAGGAGATGTTACAACAACTTTTGCAACAACAAAGAAATGATCCCACCTTACAAAATATAGAGAGGCAAATTGGACAATTGGCTAGTGGGATGAATCAAATACAAGTCGAAGGATCAAGTCAACTACCTTCTCAAGCTACTCCCAACCTAAAAGGAAATGTTAGTGCCATCACTTTGAGGAGTGGGAAGGTGGCTTCAACTCCAAATGGTCCAAGGGCTGATTTTTCTGAAAACAGGACAACACCTTCATTTCTAGCCCCAAACAGCCCTAAAAAGTCTCCAAATTCAATTGGTTTCAACCCTAGTCCAAGCCTAACTCCTTCATCAAGTAATCCTGTGACTTTGGTGGAGAATGAAGGAGAAATTAGTGGAAAAGGGGAGTTTACAGCAGCTCCTTCAGTGGGAAATTTAGCTCAGCTTTCAACCCCTCACATTTCGGCTCAAGAGGAAGAATTAAGGGTTCCTTTGCCCTTTCCCCAGCGCAAGACTCAAGCCAAGAAGCAAGTGGAGGAGGAGAAAGCTAGAGAATACAATGAACTTGTCAAACTCTTCAGTAAGGTGGAGATTAATGTACCCTTGTTGACCATGATAAAATAGATTCCTAAGTATGCCAAATTCCTCAAAGATTTATGTGTTCACAAGAAGAAGCTTAAGGAGAATGAGTTGGTCAGCTTGGGGAAAAATGTTTCAGCACTTATCCATATCATCCCTCAGAAGTGTGAAGACCCAGGAGTTTTTATTGTGTCTTGTGAGATAGGGAGGACCATGTTTCATGATGTCATGTTGGATTTAGGAGCCTCCATAAATGTGATGCCCAGATCAGTCTTCCAGATGCTTGGAATTGGCCCTCTACAGCCTACTGGAGTGGTGATTCAGTTAGCGGACAGGAGTCAGACCCATCCAGCTAGTATTATTGAAGATGTGTTGGTAAAGGTGAAGGAGATGATATTTCCTGCAGATTTTTACATTTTGGACATGGAAGGTGATTACCTTACACACAGATCTCCACTCATCCTAGGGAGGCCCTTTTTGAAGACTGCAAGAACAAAGATAGATGTTTATGCTGGCACACTCTCCATGGAAATTGGAGACACAGTAGTCCAATTTAGCATTTTTGATGCCATGAAGAACCCTAGAGAGGATCACTCTATTATGAGCATTGGCATTCTAGAGGAGTTGGATGATGCAGATATATTGGCTGAGGGAGTTCACTTGTCAGATCAGAGGAGGCTGAGGATGTATTTGCTATTGAGGAGTTTATTTCAGAGGGTATTTCAGACCTACTTCCAGCTGGAGAGGATTTTCTAGATGTAGGGGATTGCACAGAGCCCCAAGGATCACCTAATTTAATTGATGTTTCAGAGAACTCAAAAGAGAGGTGTGTGAGTGTAGGGGATTGCACTGAGCCCCAAGGATCACCCATACCTCCTAAGCAGGCCCAGATTGAGCTTAAGCCACTACCAGATCATTTGAAATATGTTTTTCTATGAGGAGCAGAATTTTCCTGTCATTATTGCTCAGCACTTGGAATCAGAGTAAGAAGAGAAATTGTTGCAAGTCCTGAGGCAGCACAAGAAAGCTATTGAGTGGACTTTATCAGATATACCAGGTATTAGCCCAGCTATCTACATGTACAGGATATTTTTGGAAGAAAATGTCAAACCAATGAGGCAGCCACAGAGGAGATTAAATCCACTCATTTTGGATGTTGTAAAGAAAGAGGTGACTCGACTTCTACAGGCAGGTATCATTTACCCTATTTCTGATAGTTAGTGGGTTAGTCCCATACATGTGGTACCTAAGAAATCTGGAGTTACAGTGGTGGAAAATGCAAGTAATGAGCGTGCCCACCAGAGTTAAAAATTCATGGAGAGTATTCATTGACTACCGGAAGTTAAACCAATTCACGAGGAAAGATCACTTCCCTTTGCCATTTATTGATCAGATGCTTGAGAGGTTGGCAGAGAAGTCCCATTACTGCTTCTTGGATGGGTACTCAGGGTATTTCCATATTTGTATTGACCCGGAGGACCAGGAGAAGACTACCTTTACTTGTCCCTTCAACACTTTTGCGTATAGACGGATGTCATTCGGACTCTGCAACACTCCAGGGACTTTCCAGAGGTGCATGGTAAGTATATTTGGTGAGTTATTAAAGCACTGTATGGAGATTTTCATGGATGATTTTTCAGTTTTTGGCACTTCATTTGATTCATGTTTAGATAACTTGTCTAGGGTTTTGCACAGATGCATTGAGACTAACCTTGTGCTTAATTTTGAAAAATACCACTTTATGGTAGAGCATGGTATTGTATTAGGTCACATAGTCTCTAGGAGAGGTATTAAGGTAGATCCTGTAAAAATAAGTGTTATATCTTCTTTATCTTACCCTGTATGCGTACAGGATGTTCGTGCTTTTTTCGGACATGCAGGATTCTACCACAGATTTATTAGAGACTTTAGCGTGATTGCTCGACCCTTGACAAAACTTTTACAAAAAGATGTTGAATTTTGCTTTGATGATAAATGCAAAGAAGCTTTTCACAGGCTAAGGGAGGCTTTTACTTCAGCTCCTATTATTAGACCACCTGATTGGAACTTACCATTTGAACTAATGTGTGATGCATCTAACTTTGCTGTAGGAGCTGTTCTAGCACAGAGGGTGGATGGAGCACCTCATGTCATATGCTATGCCTCCAAGACCCTAGATGCCGCCCAAGCCAATTACACCACCACTGAAAAGGAGCTTCTTGCCATTATTTTTGCTTTAGATCATTTTAGATCTTATTTGTTGTGCTTACATGTCATTGTTTTTTCTGATCATGCAGCTCTCAAGTACCTATTGAAGAAGCCAGATGCTAAGCCTAGGCTAATCAGATGGATGCTTCTACTCCAAGAATTTGACTTGGAAATCAGAGATAGGAGTAGCAAAGAAAATTTGGTTGCAGATCACCTGAGCAGAATTGAGGGAGATGGATCCCCTACCACCATTGATGATGACTTTAGAGATGAGCACCTTCTTGTGATACATGGTGAGTCACCTTGGTATGCAGACCTTGTTAACTTTTTAGCCGCACATGTTTTTCCTACACATTTTTCTAAGGCTCAAAAAGATAAACTTAAAAGTGATGCTAAATTCTATGTGTGGGATGACCCGTATTTATGGAAATTCTGTAATGATCAAATAATTAGGAGATGCATACCTGACCATGAGTTTTGTTCAGTCCTTACTTTTTGCCATTCATCAGCCTGTGGGGGACACTTTGGACCACAAAGAACAGCTAGGAAAGTTTTAGAATGTGGTTTATTGGCCCACCTTCTTTCATGATGCATATGTGTTTTATAAAAATTGTGATAGATGTCAGTGAACTGGGAACATAGGAGCTAAAAATGAGATGCCCCAGCAGACTATGCTATTTTGTGAGATATTTGATGTTTGGGGAATAGACTTTATGGGACCTTTTCCTGCTTCTTGTGGTTATTTGTATATTTTACTTATTGTAGATTATGTTTCTAAATGAGTGGAGGTTATTCCCTCCAGGACTGATGACTCTTGTGTTGTTGGTAGCTTTGTCAGGTTACATATATTTTGCAGGTTTGGAATTCCCAGAGCTATAATAAGTGACCAAGGATCTCACTTTTGCAACAAACACATGAAGGCCCTACTTAGCAAGTATGGGGTTGTACACAAGGTCTCTACTTCCTACCATCCCCAAACAAATGGCCAAGCCGAAATCTCAAATAGAAAAATCAAAGCAATTTTGGAAAAGACCGTTGGGCCTAATAGGAAAGATTGGAGTAAGAGGCTAGATGATGCACTTTGGGTCTATAGAACGGCATTCAAGACACTAATTGGCATGTCTCCCTACCGGTTAGTCTATGGAAAAGCTTGTCATCTACCCATGGAAATAGAGCACAAAGCATATTGGGCGGTGAAGGCTTGCAACTTTGATGCTACTAAGGTGGGAGAAGAGAGGAAACTTCAACTCCATGAACTTGAGGAGATTAGACTAGAGGCATTTGAGAACTCAAGGATCTACAAGGAAAAGACTAAGAACTTCCATGACAAGCATATCATGAAGAAAAATCCAAATTGGTGACAAGGTCTTATTGTACAAGTCAAGGCTTAAGTTGATTAAGGGTAAGTTGAGGTCAAGGTGGGAAGGTCCATTTCTTGTAACTAACATTTTTCCCTATGGTGTTGTTGAAATTAAGGATGAAGCTAATAATTTTGTTTGGAAAGTTAATGGCCACCGGCTCAAGATGTACTTTGAAGAGTTAAAGGAGCTAGAGGTGGATGGATTGGACATCAAAGACGCTATCTACCCAACCTAAAGGGGAGTTTTCTTTTCCTTGTGTTTTATTTCATTGTAAATACCATTTTATTGTTTTCAAATAGTTCAATCTTTCTTTTCCAATGAGTTTGTGATAATAAATGTTTAGGTAATGTAGGATGAATAAAAAGTGATTGTAGACACCATTTTACCCTTGTAGCACCTTATTTCTTGCATGATTAGGAATAAATGTATCCCTCTAGATTTTCTCTATATCATTTTAGAGTCTTTTGAAAGCAAATTAAATTTGGTTGTCAAAACTTAGGATTTGAGTCAATGGATGAAAATTCTTGGTTGCTTGAGTACTACTTGGTTATGAACTCTAGAGTGATGACTTGAGATGAATTCTTTTTACCTAGTGAGGACTTAGCCTTATTTTTGAGATACACACATGTGATTGTACTCATGAACTTGCTTAGGTTCTTTCAAAACCATATTTCTATAATTGGATCACATTTATAGAGGTTAATCAATTTGTCTTCCCTTTTCCATATAATTGTTGCAATATACCTTGTTGATTCATGCCTATTTCTTTTTCCTTCCCCTATTTCTCTGCTCATAACCAAATTTCTCTATAGACTTGTTACCTGAGATTTTTTCTTGGTGTTACTTTGCCCGAGACGGACAAAAGTTTAAGTGTAGGGGAGGTGGTTAGTGCTTTTAAATGGTTTTGGTGAGAAGTGAGGTATTTTGAAGTTTATTATCTATTTTATGGATTTTAAGATGAATTGTTTTTATGAATTCCGAGTGTTTTGAAGGGACTAAAGGAATGGAAGATTATGATGTTGGTGCAGACATCACCCAAGTCGAACCTGGGTTTTGATAATGGCAAAGGATTCAAAAGTTAAGATGTTATGTTTATCTAACATGTTACTTGAGTGTGCAGATTGAAGTCCTAGCGAAGGACTGCTAGGCACCTAGCGAAGGACTGCTAGGAATCGAAAGACTTGGCGAAGGATTGCTAGGCACCAGGCGAAGGACTGCTTAGTACCGAAGACCTAGTGAAGGATTGCTAGGCACCAGGCGAAGGACTGCTTGGAACCGAAGACCTGGTGAAGGATTGCTGGGCACCAGGCGAAGGACTGCTTGGTACTGAAGACCTAGCGAAGGACTGCTGGGCAAAAGTCCAACCAGAAGAGCCAGTTGGTAACAGGTAAATTCTCCTGAGAGGAGTAAGCGAGGACGCGTTCCCTGTTGAGGGAACAATAGTCGGTTCGACCTAGGGTTCCATTTTGGAGACCCAAAGTCAGAACCAAGACAGCTACGGCTGTAAAATTCACTAACATACTTGCTTTATCATGTTTGGTACTAACCCTAGATACAGGACCGAAGGAACGAGTTTTTGCAGCTCAGAACGCTCCAAAGTAGAGAGGCAGCAGCTGGGCAGGCGCCTCGGAGGTCCCGGGCGCCCCCAAGGCAAAGCCAAACAAGAGTTGAGCAAGAAAACGCTTCGGAAGCTCACTGGGTCGGGCGCCCCCGTGCTCCCGAGCGCCCCGGATGGCTCGGGCGCCCTGGGTTCAAGCCAACGAAGCAGATAGAGTTCAAGTCAGCGAGAAGCCAGCACACCAAGTCAACCCGGGTGCCCCTGCTTCCCGGGCACCCCCGTCAAACCCCGAGCCCGATCCTGGATGGATAAGGGCAGACCTGTTGGGACCGGGTGCATGTTGACATGGATGCGGGTTCGTAATTTTAAAAATTAATTACGTGCAGCGGATGGTTTAGCATAAATAATTTCTCAAATTATTTAACCACACATCTAAGCATGCAATTTTATCTTGTGTAGACATGATGATATATTTAAAATTTTGCAGAAACATAAACTAATTTACGTATTACCTCGCGTAACTCAAAGGAAGGGACGAGATCCAACCGTAAGCATCCCTTGGAAGCTACGCCTCTATTCGCGTCCACGCCGAGTATCTTCGGGATGACTTCGCAAAGCCACGAGTTTCGTGTTCTCGAGAACTACTAGATTCTCCGAGAACATGACAAGAAAAATTAAGAAAGAAGTCGGAAGACTAACCACAAAAGGATGGCCGGAATCAAAATTCTGGCGAAGCAAAAGAAGAGGCTTGCGGCAAAAAGATCCTTGCAGTAAACTCTAATTCCGGCAGCACCTTCTTCCGGCCAAGAGATGGCCGGAGCTTCCTTCTCCGGCAGCAGGTGGTGGTTGGCAGGGAAAGGGCAGGGGCGGCCGGCTGGTGCTCCTTCTTGGGGCTGGTTGGCGCACGGCAAGAAGGGGAGAAGAGAAGGAGAGAAAGAGAGGGAGAGAGCCTATGCCTTCATCTCTTCGATTCACACCCGAGCCTTGCCTTGGGTCCTTTATATAGTGGCCTCTCAACCATCAAGCCTCTCAAATATGGAATAACTTATTCCATCATGCCAAGTTTGATTTTATATCATGGTTAAAATTATATTTTAATTCATGATAAAAATCTTCTCTCCTATGGAATAAATTTCCTTATCATGGTAAATCAATCCATGATTGATTTTATAAAATAAACCAATCCATGGTTCATTTTAATTTCCATGAAAAATAAACCAAACCTTGGTTTATTATATAAAAATTTATATCATCCATAATTTTATAAAACAACCACACTTGGTTTATTTTATAAATTGAACCAAAAACTTGGTTCTCTCCCTTTGTTGTAGCCGGCCAACCACAGAGGATGGAGGCCCTCTTTGGCCGGCCCATCCAAGCCAAGCCCCAATGAATTAAACATATTTAATTCATCTATTAAGTCTTCAAAAGACTTTAGCCATTTTACGCTTCCGATGCGTCTCTGAAAAATTCAGATTTGACTTATCGTTTGACTCAACCAAACTTAATCTCTCTTGATTGGAAAATCCAATTTTCAACTCGTTTTAAATCCCTCGGATTACTCGTAGTGCGTGTGACTAAATAGGCTTTCGATTTATATTGGTCGTCTATAATTTATCAATTAATTATAGAACGATCATTAGTAGCACCTAGTAGTACATCATGATCCCTAATTAATCGAAAGATCAACGGTTAACCTCAGAAACAATTCTGAAATCCTTCAGCAGCTATAATGAATCGTGCCCCATTCCCTTCACCATCTTATACCCACTTGGTTCAGGACATGGTCTATGTGTGTCAGTCCCCACTAGGCTGACTACGTCACACCTAGCCCAAGTAACGTTTTCTCGTCCTACGGATTCTAATTACTCTCATGTATTTAAGAGATTCATACTCTGAACATGTCATGCTCTAGCCAGAGGCTTAGAGTAACAATCCGACGATAGGCCTCGGGTATACATCTCCTCACATGGAGTGGTGAATCCTTTGTAGGTTGTTCAAACATCTTCGGGCACTTGGCTTATACCCAATCATCCTGGGTCCACACCTCCTTGGAGATGCTTGCTTAAGATGTCAAAGTATAAGTCTCCATGACCAAGATGACTTGAACACCGCAAGTCAAAGGAACATCGCACTTAAGCTGCAGTAAGAACTTCACTGACATATCTATATGTAGACTACCATATGAAGTTTTACAGCCAGTCACTCCAATGAACTAGTTCCCTTAACTAGCATTCATGATTATCTCCGGACATCTCAATGTCACCAGCCAGTGAGAATCGGTTGATTAGAGAATAACCCATGCTAGTCTCAACAGAATTGATAGTGTCCGTATTTATCAATTCATCGACTAGGGACAATTTCAATACTTCACAATTGCACATGTGGAGATAATCACTAGTTGTGAATTCATCACAAATTCTCTCATGCTGTGAATTGTATTGCGGACATTCAGTAAATGAGTTCAAGATCTCAATCAAATACACAAACATGTATACTCAATTAGTGAATATTCATTTATTAAAATAAATGACTACAATCATAAGACGATTGCCTTAGAACACTTCTCTCATATCACTAACAAACTCCCGCTTGGCCTAATGCCAATCGCTACGGTACCCAATACCACAGGCTCTAACATGACCCTCAAACTTACTTTGAGGCAAGGCCTTAGTTAAAGGATCCGCTAAATTCCTTTCAGTGGGAATTTTCTCAATTTGTATATCATTCCTACTTATAATCTCTCTGATCAGATGATAGCGGCAAAGCACATGTTTGGATCGCTGATGAGACCTTGGTTCCTTCGCTTGTGCACTAGCTCCATTGTTGTCGTAGTATACCGGTATTGCTTTATCAATGGTTGGAACCCCACCAAGTTCTGAGACACTTTTTGATCCAGACTGGTTCATTTGCTGCTTCCGAAGCTGCAATATATTCCGCTTCCGTGGTAGAATCCGCTACGGTGTCTTGCTTGGAACTCTTCCAACTTATTGCGCCTCCATTCAAAATAAATACGTATCCGAACTGAGATTTAGAGTCATCCTTATCTGTCTGGAAACTGGCATCTGTATACCAACGTATTACCATATCACCTTCTCCATATATTAGGAACACATCCTTAGTGTTTCTTAAGTACTTGAGGATTGTCTTGACAGCCGCCCAATGATCCATTCCTAGTTCAGACTGGTATCTGCTTGTGACGCTCAGAGCATACGATACATCGGGCCTAGTACATAACATAGCATACATGATAAATCCTATCGCGGATGCATAAGGAATCTTATTCATGCAAATCCTCTCGTCTTCTGTGCGCGGACACATAGACTTTGAAAGGTTGATCCCATGCCTGATGGGAAGGTAACCTTTCTTGGATTCCGACATGCTAAACCTTTCTAGCACTCGGTCTATATATGTAGACTGCAAAAGACCAAGCAACCATTTTGATCTATCTCTATAGATTCTCCCAAGGATATAGGTTGCTTCTCCTAGGTCTTTCATGGAGAAAGTTTTGGACAACCAAATTTTAACTGACTGTAAGACTGATATATTGTTTCCTATAAGTAATATGTCATCGACATATAACACTAGGATTACGACTGCACTCCCACTAACCTTCTTGTACACACAAGGTTCGTCAGGATTTTGTGAGAAATCAAACTCTTTGATTGTCTCATCAAAATGGACGTTCCAACTCTTGGATGCTTGCTTTAGTCCATATATGGATCGTCGAAGCTTGCATACTTTAGTTTTATTAACCGATGTGAAACCTTCAGGTTGTATCATGTATACATCCTCAAGCAGGTTTCCATTAAGGAAAGCTATTTTCACATCCATTTGCCATATCTCATAATCATAATGAGCTGCTATGGCTAGGAGCATCCGAATGGATTTAAGCATAGCTACTGGCGAATAGGTTTCGTCATAATCAATTCCTTGTTTCTGACGATATCCTTTTGCCACTAATCTAGCCTTAAAGGTAACAACATTACCTTCCATGTCAGTTTTCTTCTTGAAAACCCACTTGCACCCTATGGGCTTAATCCCTTCAGGTGGGTTAACCAAGTCTCATACTTGATTTTTGTACATGGAATCCATTTCCGACTTCATGGCTTCAAGCCATTTATCCCTTTCTGAATTTTTCAGAACATCTTCATAACTGATAGGTTCGTCATCGTTAATGAGTAACACATCGTTCGATTCACTTATGAGAAATCCGTATCTCTCTAGAATATTGAGTGTCCTATCAGACCTACAAAGAAGTGGTGTTGTTTTAAGTTCAACTGATAGCTCATCATTATGAGTTATTGGTTGTGGGTCTAGACTAGGTGTCTCTGTAATGTCTATTGGAGTTTCTTGAACTTCTTCAAGTTCAATGCTACTCCCACTGTTTTCTTGTAAAAGAAATTCTTTTTCTAGAAATACAGCATGCCTTGAAACAAACACCTTTTGTTCCAATGGATGATAGAATTGGTAACCTTTCGTTTCCTTAGGGTATCCAATAAATAGACATTTATCAGACTTAGCATCCAATTTGTCTAATACAGTCCACTTTACATAAGCAGGACAACCCCATATCTTTAGGTGAGATAAATGAGGTTTCATACTATTCCACATCTCATATGGAGTAGTAGAGACTACCTTGGTCGGGACTCTGTTTAGTAAGTAAACAGCTGTCCTAAGCGCATAGCCCCAAAAGGATTTTGGAAGAGTTGCATGATTCATCATAGATCTAACTATGTCCATCAAGGTTCGGTTACGCCTCTCAGATACACCATTATGCTGTGGTGTATATGGCGGAGTCCATTGAGACAATATCCCATTGTCCCTAAGATAATCTTGAAACTCTTGACTTAAGTATTCACCACCCCGATCGGATCGAAGTATCTTAATACTTTTGCCAAGTTGTTTCTCTACTTCACTTTTAAACTCTTGAATTTCTCAAAAGCTTCAGATTTGTGTTTCATTAAGAACACATACCCGAATCGTGAGTGATCATTGATAAAGGTAATGAAGTAGCTATAGCCTCCTTGTGCAAGAGTTGACGTTGGTCCACATACATCAGTATGTATTAGTCCAAGCAATTCTCCCACTGGTTTACCTTTTCTGGAAAAGAGTAATTTGGTCATCTTGCCTTTCAAGCATGATTCGCATGTATCAAATGAACCGGGTTCAAATGATTCCAAAATTCCACATCGGTGTAATTTGGTCATGTGTTTCTTACTTACATGGCCAAGACGACAATGCCATATATAGGAGTCTATTTGATTATTTATTCAAGCACGTTTGTTGCTAACTTCGATATTGAAAATGTCACCGGATAAATCTAACGTGTAGATACCATTGCATAAAGTTCCGGTCCCATAAAGAACACCATTTAAAGTTATGTAACAGCAATTGTTACTAAAAGTTAAATGATAACCCTTTTCATTCAAGCATGAAATAGATACAATGTTCTTTATTAACGAAGGAACAAAATAACAATTATCCAATTCTAAGACAAGTCTAGTAGGGAGCTTTAGCAAATATGTTTCGATGGCAACAGCAGCAATCTTTGCTCCATTTCCAACTCGCAAATTTGCTTCTCCCTTGACGAGTCTTCTTCTATTCCTTAGCCCCTGTATGCCATTACATATATGTGAGCTACACCCAGTATCAAGTACCTAGGTGTCTGAGGAAATAGAGTGACATTCAATAACGAAGATACCTGAAGAGGATGGGGCATCAGATGCCTTCTTCTTCGAGGACTCAAGATAAACCTTGCAGTTTCTTCGCCAGTGGCCCTCCTTGCCGCAGTGATGGCAAGTGCCTTTTGGTGCCTTTTCAATCTTTTTGGCCTTTTTCTTCCTTCCCTTATTTTGTTCTTTGGGCTTCCTCTTAGAGCCTTTCTTTGAGGAACCAACTAACAGTACCGTCTTCTGATCCTTCTTTACAGAAGGCTCTACAGTCTTCAGCAGCTTAAGCAACTCAGGAATGGTAGTCTCCAGTTTGTTCATCCGATAGTTCATCACAAACTGTGAGTAACTCTTGGGCAAACAATGCAGAATTAAGTCAATACTTAGTTCGTGATCCATTGCAAATCTGAGTGTACCTAGTCGCTCAATGACACAAACTGTGAAACAGAAGTGCCTTCCTGCATCTTAGAGGTGAAGAGGAGTCTGGAGACCTCAAACCTTTCGGATCTCGCCTGCTCGTCAAACAGCTCATGAAGATGGAAGACGATGGTATGAGCATCCATATGCTCATGCTGCTTTTGTAGGTCAGGTACCATAGCGGTCAACAAGATGCAACTCGCAAGTTCAGAATCGACCACATGTTTCTGATAGGCCACTAACTGGTCTGGAGTTGCATCTTCAGGAGGATGGTTGGGAAGTTGTTCTTCAAGGACATAAGCAAGCTTTTCTGCCTTGAGGACTATCCTCAGGTTTCGAAGCCAGTCCATGAAGTTTGGCCCAGTCAGCTTATTGGTGTCCAAAATGGAACGCAAATTCAGAGAAGACATGATCAGGTGATTATCCTAGAAATACAAATTGAGGTTATGTGATGAGAATGATAAAGAATGCATCAATATAATTAATTAAATCCTATTTTTTTTTCAAATTGAATAACCCTTTTTATCAATTCGGGAGATCGTAGGAACATCTCCAAATAGGTTGATATCCAACCATAGATAAGAACAAGCATGGCTAGAGTCCATCAAGTTATTCTTAGCTAATGAAGGTAGGTAATTATACCGATTACATATTATACATATGTAACTATCACATTATGCTATCAACTAATTGAATGTTTGCATAAATCATAGGGTTGTTAACTCATTAACAAGTATGCAACAATATACATAGCACCCAACTGTACCTCTCTTTACATCGACCTTGGCTGTGGCACAACAAATCGATGCTCCAAGCTTAAGGCTGACCCATTAATCAAGAAATAGTTTTAATATGGTTAGAGCTCATTCAACCGTTTAGTCAGGCTTGGATGTGTCCAACAACCAAAACTAAGGATTGACCTCTGACTCCAACTATATTAATCATAAACTAATTCCATGGTTTGAACATGTCGAGGTTCAAGCCGGGCATGGATGTGTCCATCAACCCAAACGAGAAACAAAACTCTAGTTCTAACCATATTAATGGAAGGTGTTGGCCTTAATATTTTGTAAGGGGTTTTGGGTCTCATCCTTTTCTTTTATGCACATTCATGACATATAATTATGTCATGTTCTAACGATTTCCTTAATAAAGTATGTATGTGACTTAATTTATCAAGTCTCATTAATTGAATTAGGAACCGGATTTCCTAATTCTAATTTCATACTTTATTCAAGGAATTGTTTTGGGAAACAATTTCCTGAATTATCATAATCAATTTCGGAAATAATATGTTTAAGACTTTGATTTCTCTAAATCAAATCTTATTAAATTAAGAGATAGATTCCCTTAATTCAACCACATATTATTTTCATGAAAATCTTATTTAAGGAAATATACTCTATAGGAAATAATTTTCCTAATTAATTTTGGAGACAATAATATATAAGAGCATCACCTCATAAATCAAATAAGGAAATTATCGTTTGAGAATCACCTCAAAAATCTCCAAGATTTGATCACATATTTTATTTATGGAAAATTAATATCAATAACTTAATTTGGATGGCTCCCCAAGGCTCAATCCAAATTAAACATTTGAAAATTTAAATTCAATTTAGGAAAATTAATTACAACAACTAACTTTAAATTCGACGGCTCCCCGAGGCTCAATCCAAAAAAAAGAATTTTATAAATAATTTAATTTCCAATTATAAATTTAAATGTCAATTAATATTCCCATAATTTGTCTAGACTTTCTTGAAAGAAAGTGCCCAAAATTGTGAGCTTTCCATAAATGGAAAGTTTCCAAAAATAAAAGGTTTTCAGAATAATTGTAAGTTTTTGGTACAAAGAAAACTTACGTTTTTCCAAAATTAGATAATTTCCAAAATTGGAAAGTTTCCAAAAATGGAAAGTTTTCACAATTATCATAAAATTTCAGAAACAGAGATATTTCAAAAGTTTGCGAAATTTCATGAGGATTTCCAAATTTTGAATTTCCTAAATCGAAAATTTACCATAATTGGAAAGTTTCCATAATTGAAAATTTTCCAAAATTGAGATCATGATAAAGCTTTCCGCAAAATAATTATATGATTATGTCGAACACAAACCTTGGCTCTGATACCACTGTTGGGACCGGGTGCATGTTGACATGGATGCGGGTTCGTAATTTTAAAAATTAATTACGTGCAGCGGAAGGTTTAGCATAAATAATTTCTCAAATTATTTAACCACACATCTAAGCATGCAATTTTATCTTGTGTAGACATGATCATATATTTAAAATTTTGCAGAAACATAAATTAATTTAAGTATTACCTCGCGTAACTCGAAGGAAGGGACGAGATCCAACCGTAAGCGTCCCTTGGAAGCTTCGCCTCTATTCGTGTCCACGCCGAGTATCTTCGGGATGTGTAACGACCCGGAAAATTTTCTCAATATTTTCTTTAGAAATATTGATCATGCCTAGATAGATTCTCGAGGAACATAGGGGTACTGATCATGCTTTGATAGATTCTCGAGGAACATAGGGGTACTAGTATGAACATTAGCATGATTATCCATGATTCTCCATATAGACTAAGAAGCTAAGTAATGATGGGCCTTACATGGGCCCTTCTAATACCATGGCCATTAAGGGACCTTAGGTAAAATTTTATCATGAATGGAAATGGATGTCAATTAGAAATATTAACATAAACCTTAGTGGGCTCTTATATGAGCCTTAGCAAAAATAATTATAAAAGTAATAAAAAGAAGTGCATGCACCAAGGATTGAACCTTGTACCTAGTGTACCACCATGCATGTACCAACCAATTCACCTAGCAAAGGAGTGCTAGTGGAAAAGGAAAAGGATTGTTGTTAAGGCTAAGAGGAAGTGAAGAGTCACCATGTGAGAAGGCACCATGACTTTTCACTTTCCCCCTCCACTTAGTATAAGAAGGGTGGATGAGAGGGGAAATGACTTAAGTTATTTTCTTTTACACCAAGACTTTTCCTCTTCCCTTCTTCCTTCTCCTTCCTCCTTCTAGCCGAAACCCACAAGGGGTTTCTCCTTTGGAAAAGTTTCACAAGGAGACTTCTTCTTCAAGATATAAGGGCTTCCTACAAGGCTACAAGGGCTAGGGGTGGTCTAAGGTCAAGGAGGTTTTCTTTTGCTTCTTTATTCAAGGTTATAACCAAGATAAACCAAGGTAAGACTCCCTCACCTGTGGTATAATAGCTTCCAAGTTGTTTTCATGATATCAGATTTTGTTTGGACTCCATGTTGAGAAAACTATGGTTAGGGCTTTCAAAGGTTTCGGCCAAAGCATGTTGTAGGTTTGGGATGACATCAAAACCCCTCATTTATGCTCCCTAATGTTTTCTTATGATTAATAAAGGATGAATTATGATTGGTGGAATTTTTGTAGCACCCAAGAGGCCCTTGAAGTTTCGGCCACCTCCTTATTTTTAGGGATTAAGATTAGATCTCATCTTCCAAGCATGTTACTATGAACCCCTATGGTATAATGAATGTAAATCATAAGTTTTATGAGCTTTTCATGGACTTAATTCCCTTCTAGGGTTTCGGCCAAGGCATGATTTAGGGCAAGGACATAGGGGCTAGATCCAATCAAGGGTCCTAATGGCTTCTCATGGTATTGTATGTATTGTGTTGGAGGTTGATTTTGACCTATATGAATTTTCCATGGACTAGTAGGCCCTTAGGGTTTCGGCCAAGACTCAATCTAGGGCTATGAAATTAGGGTTAGCTCCAACTATGGGTTCTAATGGTTTCCCTATGGCATTGTAGGTAATGTATGGGTTCTTCTTCACTTATGGTATCTCACATGTTATTTGAATAATAGGGTATCCCTTCTTCCAACTTTCGGCCAAGCACTTTAACTAGGGTTTGGGATGAGTTAGGGTTTCAAGAATACTTGTTTATGACTTTTTGTGATGTATATATATGTTCAAACATGTGGTATGAATGTTATGTTATTTAAAACCCTAACCTTATGTACTATACTTCATGATTTTTGTATGCTTATGTTAGATACCATGTTTTAGGAGGTTTCATGCATGAATGTTTTAAGCCTTATACCATGAACGCAAGTGTTGTGAAGTAGGCCTTATCTTTGTGAAGAATAACGCATGATTAAGTTAAATGCCTATGATAGCTATATGGTTAAGTAGGCCTATGCATGTTCTATGTTGAATACCATGGACCTAGGTAGTATGTATCATGTTCATATGAATCCTACCCATGCACGCTTATGATAGATACTATGGTCATGTATGCTAAGTGACATGTACTTTGTATGAAATGCATGCTTACCTTATGTACCATGATCATGCAAGCTTTATGAACTAAGATGATGTTTATGTCTTAAGGCATAATTATGTATGTATGTCATGTCTTATGAATGAAAAGGATGAATGAAGATAAGGTTCATGCCTTCGAGGCATAATGATGATATTATGCATTAAGTATGAATGATGAAATGTTAAGTATGCTTTATACCATGCCCATGTAATAGGATCTTGTTTGTCTTTAATTATGCCATGTATATTCTATGAATGAAAGAAGCATGTGAAACTATTTTACTTTATGAATGGGGTTGTACCGGACCTAAGTAAGGTCCACGGTTCTGGACTATCAATGAAGCTGTCCACGGTTTTGGACTACCGATGAAGCTGTCCACGGTTCTGGGACTACCGTAGCTGTCCTTACCCTAGTAGGTTGAGATTAGCTACCTCGTATTTACTTAGGGATCCGCGCATATGATGTATGTATGTGGTACAAGCCAGGGCCCCCATGATGTGATGATTATATTTAAGTATTTATAAGTATGATTTCCAAATAAGCATCCATATGTTATATGCATTTGACTCACGCATCCATTCATGTTATGCATCCATGTGAATAAATGTTTATTATGTTTATGTTTTATGATTAAGAACCATGTCATGTTAAATGTTTATTATGTCCATGTTTTATGATTAAGAACCATGTTTATTATGGTCATATTATATGATTAAGAACCATGTTTATTATGTTCATGTTTTCTGATTAAGAACCATGCCAGGTTAAATGTTCATTATGTTTATGTTTTATGATTAAGAACCATGACATGTCGAATGTTTATTATGTTTATGTTTTATGCTAAGAATCATGCCATGTTAAATGTTTCATACACTTACGTTTTATGTTAAGAATCATGTCATGTTAAATGTTCCTATGCTTATATTTTATGTGACGTATGGTTTTAGTGAGTAGGGAAGGGTCTTACTAAGCCTATGTGCTTATAGTTTTATTGTCTTATACCGCAGATCAAGCAAGAGGATATTAAGAGAAGCAGCAGGAGGGGCAAGAGTGTGTGTGTGGTAGTGACATGGCAAGGAAAAAGATTCTCATATTTATACTTTGTCTCATGGCTTATGTTTGCATTGTCTTTTTAAGTTTCATGCTATACTTATGATAGTTATGTCTGAAAAATAACTTACTACCTATGTTGCTTATGGCTACTTAATGTGATTTTTATATCATGATGTTATGTACGAGGTTAACATGCTAAGTTACCATGTCGCTATGTTTAGGAATGATAGTATAAGACATGTCTACGAGATTCAAGTGTCAGGTGCATGTAAGTATAAAAGTTTTAAATTATTCCACTGCATTACGATGTTAATGTGCCTATATGTATGTTAGCGTAACGCCATCTCTCGCCTCACCGTAAGGTGTGGAAATAAAAAAAAAAAAAGACGGGCATTACAGGATGACTTCGCAAAGCCACAAGTTTCGTGTTCTCGAGAACTACTAGATTCTCCGAGAACGCAACAAGAAAAACCAAGAGAGAAGTCGGAAGACTAACCACAAAAGGATGGCCGGAATCAAAATTCAGGCGAAGCAATAGAAGAGGCTTGCGGCAAACTCTAATTCTGGCAGCACCTTCTTCCGGCCAAGAGATGGCCGGAGCTTCCTTCTCCGGCAGTAGGTGGTGGTTGGCAGGGAAAGGGCAGGGGTGGCCGGCTGGTGCTCCTTCTTGGGGCTGGTTGGCGCACGACAAGAAGGGGAGAAGAGAAGGAGAGAAAGAGAGGGAGAGAGCCTCTGCCTTCATCTCTTCGATTCACACCCAAGCCTTGCCTTGAGTCCTTTATATAGTGGCCTCTCAACCATCAAGCCTCTCAAATATGGAATAACTTATTCCATCATGCCAAGTTTGATTTTATATCATGGTTAAAATCATATTTTAATTCATGATAAAAATCTTCTCTCCTATGGAATAAATTTCTTATCATGGTAAATCAATCCATGATTGATTTTATAAAATAAACCAATCCATGGTTCATTTTAATTTCCATGAAAAATAAACCAAACATTGGTTTATTATATAAAAATTTATATCATCCATAATTTTATAAAACAAACCACACTCGATTTATTTTATAAATTTAAACAAAAACTTGGTTCTCCCCCTTTGTTGTGGCCGACTAAGCAAAGAGGATGGAGACCCTCTTTGGCCGGCCCATCCAAGCCAAGCCCCAATGAATTAAACTTATTTAATTTATCTATTAAGTCATCAAAAGACTTTAGCCATTTTACGCTTCCGATGCATCTATGAAAAATTCAGATTCGACTTATCGTTTGGCTCAACCAAACTTAATCTCTCTTGATTGGAAAATCTAATTTTCAACTCGTTTTAAATCCCTCGGATTACTCGTAGTGCGTGTGACTAAATTGGCTTTCGATTTATGTTGGCCGTCTATAATTAATCAATTAATTATAGAACGATCATGAGTGGCACCTAGTAGTACATCATGATCCCCAATTAATCGAAAGATCAACGGTTGACCTCAGAAACAATTCTGAAACCCTTCAGCAACTATAATGAATCGTGCCCCATTCCCTTCACCATCTTATACCCACTTGGTTCAGGACATGGTCTATGTGTGTCAATCCCCACTAGGTTGACTACGTCACACCTAGCCCAAGTAACGTTTTCTCGTCCTACGGATTCTAATTACTCTAATGTATTTAAGAGATTCATACTCTGAACATGTCATGCTCTGACCAAAGGCTTCGAGTAACAATCTGACGATAGGCCTCGGGTATACATCTCCTCGCAAGGCGTGGTGAATCCTTTGTAGGCTGTTCAAACATCTTCGGGCACTTCGGCTTATACCCAATCATCCTGGGTCCACACCTCCTTGGAGATGCTTGCTTAAGATGTCAAAGTATAAGTTTCCATGACCAAGATGACTTGAACACTGCAAGTCAAAGGAACATCGCACTTAAGCTGCAGTAAGAACTTCACTGACATATCTATATGTAGACTACCATATGAAGTTTTACAGCCAGTCACTCCAATGAACTAGTTCCCTTAACTAGCATTCATGTTTATCTCCGGACATCTCAATGTCACCAGCCAGTGAGAATCAGCTGATTAGAGAATAACCCATGCTAGTCTCAACAAAATTGATAGTGTTCGTATTTATCAATTCATCGACTAGGGACGATTTCAATACTTCACAATTGCACATGTAGAGATAATCACTAGTTGTGAATTCATCACAAATTCTCTCATGCTGTGAATTGTATTGCGGACATTCATTAAATGAGTTTAAGATCTCAATCAAATACACAAACATGTATACTCAAATAGTGAATATTCATTTATTAAAATAAATGACTACAATCATAAGGCGATTGCCTTAGGAGACTTCTCTCATATCACTAACATGACCGAGTTGCGGATGAGGGTTTGCGGATCGGGAGACACGTGGAGGGCGCCCCCAGCGTCCCGGGCGCCCCCAGCATCCCGGGCGCCCCCAGGACTGCTATAAAAGGGGCTCGACCCCCAAGGCTTCGAAAAACAATTATTCCAATGCCAACACGCTCTTCGACTCAAGCGCTCTGCTCCGGAAACCGCCCATCTCGAGATTCAAGCGCCGACGATGACCCTCTGCTCCGAAGCACGATCCACACCGGGCGTCGGTAACGAAGAGTTTAATTTTTAGTTATTGTACTATAACTGTAATATTTTTCTGTAAACATTTGCGCACATATAGAATTGCCCGCTGTAAACGGTCAACGACCGTGGGCCTTGGAGTAGGAGCCGACTGCGACTCCGAACCAAGTAAAATCGCTTGTGTTCTTGTGCTGTGTTTTCAATTCCGCTACGTATTCTCTTAACCTCGAATCCGAAATTTTTTAATGATATTCACCCCCCTCTATCGTATTCTCTCGATCCAACAAGTGGTATCAGAGCGGAGAAGCTCAAATTTGGTACAACCACCAATTTGAGAATTTTTTTTCGGATTTTCTTCGAATTTTTTTAATCAAATTTTTATCGTTAATCGTGGTTGGTGCAACACCACTCGATAATTTCTTTTCTTCCCGCACTGCTAATCCAAGACCAAGTATTGGGATTTTTTTTCCGTTTCTCTCTCTTTTTAGTAAATCCTAAATGGCCATGTAAGAAGGCTTCAGTACCGCAAGACCACCGCTCTTAAGTGGGGGAGGATTTCTCCTACTGAAAGAGTAGGATGGAAGTCCACCTGAAAACTCAAGTGGACATGTGGATAATAATCCAGTCCGGACTGGAAATTCCGAAGAATGCTGATGGAGTACAACAATCCTACACTGAATGGGATACCGCCCTAAAAAGGAAAATTGAAGCCGATGCCAAAGCAACTCAAACACTTCAATGCGGTCTAACCAAAGAAGAGCTGAACCGGGTGGGTCCATTCAACAGCGCAAAGGAACTCTGGGGTAAGCTAATTGAATTACACGAAGGAACCTCCGACACCCGAATCAGCAAGAGGGACCTACTACTGAACAAGCTGTATACCATCAAGATGAACGACAGCGAATCTGCAGCTCAGCTCTACGCCAGAATTCAGGAGCTGATGAATGGCCTACACACCATCGGTCACAAGGTAGAGAACTGTGACCTGATCAGGTATGCTCTTAACGCCTTCCCTAGAAATACTTTGTGGGCATCTATGGTAGATGCGTAAAAAGTTTCAAGGGATCTTTCTAAAATCAAGTTAGATGAACTATTTTCTGAACTAGAATTGCATGAGCAGACTAACTGCAATTTGGCCGAGAAAGACATTGCTTTTGTTGCAGGTAAAGTTGGAAAGATGACCAAGAAGAAACCTCAACCTGCACCCGAGTCTGCTTCAGATTCAGACTCAGAAGACAGCGAAGGAAATCGACCTAAGCTGATTCGGCTAGCCCGTGACTACTACAAAGAACTAAAAAACCAGACCAACAGAAGGAAAGCCAACCGAAGAAAGGAAGAACCAGCTGAACCCTCAAATGAAAAGAACAAACCAAATGTGACCTGTTACGAATGCAAAAGAAGGGTCACTACAAGACTGAATGCCCCAATCTAAAGGAAACGAAGAAGATGAGAAAGAAGAAGGCCCTTCAGGCAACGTGGGATGAGTCCTCCTTTGAAGAAGAAGAAGAGGCCCCACAGTCGAACCTGCTCGCACTAACCGCCTCAGAAGAAATCGAGATCGAGTCAGAATCGGAGCCGGACGACGGCAAACTCACGTTTTCAGAGGATGACGAAATCACTGTAAGTGGTTTTTCTAGAAATCAGTTAAACGAATTAATTGCCTATCTTTCTCAAGACTTGGCAAAAGCCAAACTCCGAGTCGAATCTCTCCGACAGGAAGTAAAACTCCTGAAAGAGGGAGCTGACTCTGGATCCTTAACTGAGAAGGTTCAAGAAGGAACCTCTACTCAAGTTGAAAAACTTGAGAAAGAGAACTCCTCCTTGAAAACTCAAGTCAAGGACCTCAGAACAACCTTAGAACGATTCACTTCTGGTTCCAAGGGTCTTGACATGATCCTTGGAAAATAGAAGTCGGTTCTAAATCGATCCGGGTTAGGTTATAGAACCAAGTCTAGACAAAGATCATACTATGCTGTACTGAATCAGTCCAGACCTAAAATTCAGGCATGGGTACCCAAACTGTGCCTGAACAAACAAGCTGGATCAAATCAGTATTGGATCCCCAAGGACAAGATTCACATCTTGTCAAACCATTATCGTGGCTTTAGTCCAGGGGGAGCCAAACATAGTTAGATAAATTTCTATTCTTGTTTTAATTTGCATGATTGCTTGTCTATTTAATTTCTGCAATTTACCATGCTTAGACTTAGGGCTGGTTAGTTTAAGGACTGAACCAACTTAACTGAAATTTGAACAATATAGTATTGGGTGGCGGTGAGATGATAGTACGTTAGGGAAGCCTCTTCTAATAAGGTCAAGTATACTCTACTTGGTCTCTTTAGACTGGTGAAACTAGCCGAAGCTACTGATCCAAGACCCAAACTAGTTAGACCAGAATTTTTCAAAAAATAATTTTGAAAATGAAATTTCATTAAAAGGCTTTGTCAAGGAAAGAGTTGTTGATCCAATAAGGCTACGGCCAAAGAAGGCCTAGTGCCTTGCCAAGACCTGGAAGCCAATTTTTGAATTTCAATTTCAAATTCAAATTATTCTTTGTCAAATTCGAATCTAACACAAATTTTCAGTTAATTGTAGATTCAAACATTTTTCTTAATAAAGCTCAAAACCAATTATTTTCAAATTTAATTTAACTTTTTCAAAATAAATCATGATTATTAAAAATAATTCTATCTACTAAAACCTGTCTCACAAAACCCATAAGGCTAACGTGATTGATAACCCTAGATTTGGGTGAGACAGACTAGGCAGTGAAAAATCAATTTAGGCTATTCCTAATTCTAATTGGATCCAAATCAACAAAACTCTTTATGTGTAGGAACATAAAGATTTGGATCAATGGATGTTGGATAGCGGGTACTCCAGACACATGACTGGAGAGAAATTGAAATTCACCAAACTTAAGTTCAAGAACCTAGGCTCAGTAGCATTTGGCAACAATGCTACACTCAAGGTGATTGGGTCAGGTAACATTGAACTTAAATCTGACTTTGTTATTAAAAAGGTTCTTTTGGTTGAAGACTTTAAATTTAACCTGTTTAGCATAAGTCAATTATGTGATACTGGTTATGTAGTTACCTTTACCAACTCTAACTGCCTGATTAGAAACTTGCAAGACTCAGAAATCATGCTTAAGGGCACTAGGAAAAATAATGTTTACACTATAAACCTACCCCTAGTACCTAAATGCATGTTAACTCAGCTAGAACAATCAAACCTCTGGCATAGGAGATTAGGACACACTCATCTGAGAATAATTTCGAAAATCACCCAACTTGGCCTAATTAAAGGTATTCCTAAAATTAAAAATCATGAAAACTTAATATGTGAATCATGTAATCAAGGTAAACAAACCAGGTCTAATCACAAACTAATTCAATCTGATCTAACTCAAACCACACTTGAGCTCCTGCACCTTGACCTATTTGATTCACATGGAGCCAAGTCACTAAGCGGAAACCGGTACTGCTTAGTAATAGTTAATGATTACTCTAGGTTTACCTGGGTTAGATTTCTAAAGACCAAAGATGAAACCCTAAACCTAATCAATGATTTTCGTAAGTTAGTTGAAAATCAAAACGATACCAAAATCAAAAGACTTAGGAGTGATCACGGGGAGAGTTTGAAAATCAACGATTTGAGGAATTTTATAAGGTAAACGGGTACATACACGAATTTTCGTGTCCTAGAACCCCCCAGCAAAATGGGATAGTTAAAATGAAAAATAGAACCCTACAGGAAGCCTCTAGGGCTATGCTCAATGAATTCAACCTAGCTACCCAATATTGGGCAGAAGCAATTAGTACGGCGTGCTACATTCAAAATAGGGTCCTAATTAACAAACGACACAATAAAACACCCTATGAATTATACTACCATAGATTTCCAAACCTACACTACCTAAGGGTCTTTGGGTGCAAAGTCCACATCCTAAACACCAAGGACTATCTAGGTAAGTTTCAGTCTAAGTCAACTCCAGGCATCTTCCTAGGATATTCAACCACAAGTAGAGTCTATAGGATTTACAACAAACAAACTAAAAAAATTAAAGAAACAACAAATCTAATATTTGATAAAGAAATTAACTCAAAATCTGATAATCCAGATCTAAATTCATCAAATACTGATCAAGAAGATAATGAACAAGCTATTGAACCTTTAATTGAACCCATAAATGAACTAACTATTGAACCAACTAGTGAGTCAATTGAACCAACTATTGAATCAAATATTGAAACAAATATTGAACCAAACCGACCAGTCGGACCTGAGGCTGAACCAAGTTCTAGAAAAACCAAGAAACCCAGACTCAGTCACCCAACTGATCAAATTATGGGTGATCCAACTTTAGGAGTCAGAACTAGGTCTTCTATAGAAACCTTAGTTAGATAGCAATGATTTCAAAAATTGAACCTAAGACTATAGAGGAAGCCTTACATGATCCTGATTGGATCATAGCTATGCAAGAAGAGTTAGCCCAATTTGAGAGGAACCAAGTCTGGGAACTAGTACCTAAACCTGAGGGCAAATCTATCATTGACACTAAGTGGGTTTTTAGGAATAAGCTAAATGATCATGGAGAAATAGTTAGAAATAAAGCCCTCTTAGTAGCAAAAGGATTCAGTTAAGTAGAAGGGTTAGATTATGACGAAACCTATGACCCGGTAGCTAGACTTGAGTCCATTAGGATGTTATTAGCCTTTGCATCCCATAAAGGATTTAAATTATATCAAATGGATGTAAAGTTAACTTTTCGAAATGGATTCATTAAGGAAGAAGTCTATGTAGGACAACCTCCTAGTTTCGAGGACTTAGAAAGACCTAACCACGTTTACAAACTCACTAAAGCACTTTATGGACTAAAACAAGCACCTAGGGCTTGGTATGAACGCTTATCAACCTACCTAATTTCTAAAGAATTTAAACAAGGACAAATTGACTCAACCCTATTTATTAAGACCTTAGGAAAAGAAATATTATTGCCCAAATTTACGTCGATGACATAATCTTTGGGTCTACTAACTCCAATTTCTTAAAAGAATTCGTTAAAATAATGGAAAATGAATTTGAAATGAGCTTAGTTGTTGAGCTTAACTTCTTTCTAGGGTTACAAATTAAACAAACTAGGGATGGAAACTATGTCCATCAATCCAAATATGCTAAGGAATTAATAAAGAAATTTAAAATGGATAACTCTAAAAGCATAAGTACCCCCATGTCCACAAATGTAAAAATAGATAGTGACCCTGATGGTAAACCAGTAGACCTTAAACTCTATAGAAGTATGATTGGAAGTCTACTGTACCATACAGCCAGCAGACCTGATATCATTTTTGCTGTAGGAATGTGTGCTAGATACCAAACCTGTGCTAAGGAAACGCACTTAGCAGCCCTAAAAAGAATACTAAGATATGTTAAGGGCACCCTAAATGTGGGGATTTGCTATCCTAGGACCTCAACCTTTGACTTGTCAGGATACTCGGATTCTGACTACGCTAGTTGTAAATTAGATAGAAAGAGCACAAGTGGAAGCTGTCAACTGTTAGGAAATAGTCTAGTAAGTTGGTGCAGCAGAAAACAACACTATGTAACTCCATCCACAACTGAAGCTGAGTATGTAGCTTTAGGAGAGTGTGTAGCACAGCTCTTATGGATGATGCACACTCTCAAAGACTTCCAGCTTAACTACACTCAAACTCAGGTCTACATTGATAATATAAGCTCAATTAACCTAACTAAGAATCCAATCCAACACTCCAGAACTAAACACATAGAAGTCAAATACCACTTTGTAAGAGATCACGTAGCCAGGGGTGAGATAGTCCTTAAGCATGTAGATTCTAAATCTAACTTAGCTGACATATTCACCAAACCCCTACCTGAGTCTGAGTTCAGCTCACTGAGAAGGCAGTTAGGGTTATGCTGGGTAGAATATGTTTACTCTACTTCTATTTTTTTTAACTGCTTTACTTTAAAATCAGTTTCTAAATTAATTTTAAAACTGCTTTACTTGATTTTAAAACCAGTTTCTACGAGTTTGAAAAATCATTTTGTAATTTTAAAATCAGTTTTTAGACTTAGTTTTTTGAAAAACTACCCCCTTCAAAATTAGGGCTTTTTCGCAAATGGACTTAGCCTAGGCCCTAACCCTAGAACTGCATGCACCTATGATCTAGAAGCCAACATCTCACAAGCACCTTATGGTACTTTTTATTGATCACCTAGAATGGGTTGAGATGCTTAGGTCTTTGCCTTGATTCAAGATGGTTAAGTCTGTGCATCTGTAGTAATTGGGGCACTAAATACCAATATACAGTAATCAGGTTAAGTGTCAAGCTTAGAAAATCTAACTTGAACAAAACACTTAACTTGACTAACCCTAGCGAAAACTACTGTCTATAACAGTTAGTAAGTAGCTAATTGGGTTAGACAAGACCCGAGCTAGATAATTCAAATTGATTTGGTCCAAGTTTATATCTTGAATTGGTTCAGTACAACACATTATTCTTTTGCTATATCCTTATGCAATTGTTTGCTATATTACTTTGTTTTTTGATATATGGCAAAGGGGGAGAGATTGGAAAGGAGAGAAGTTTTTAATTTTTTTTTTAAATTTTTTTTCTCAAAATTCAAAATTCTCCTTAATCCTTTCTTCAAAAAATACTTAATCAAAGTTGTCTTCAAAACTGTTTTTTTTTGTTTTTAAGTACTTGACTTAAACTGTTTTCAAAATTTCCAAGTACTTAAGTACTTAACATAAACTGTTTTAAAAAATTACTAAGTACTTGACTTAAACCATTTTCAAAATTGTGTCTAAGTACCTGACCTAAGATGTGTGTTATCTCTAAGTACTTATTTTCAAACCTCTCTAATAGAAAAGTTTCTAAGTATAAACCTTCTAAAGTACTAAAGAGATTGAAAATTTTATTAACTTCAGAAAATGTTTAGAAAATTGTCTAAGTTATTAACTTTAAAATTTTTCTAAGTGTAAAGTTTCTAAGTATAAATTTTCCAAAGTGCCCGACCAAAACTTTCCTTGGAAAAAGTTTTTTTCTAAGTGTTGAAAAAATTAATTCCATCTTAGACTTAAGAAATTTTTCAAACCCCACGAATCATTGAAAAACCTAGGGGGAGATTCCTTCCAGGGGGAGGAAACTAAACTGATATTTCACCTGTTTTGATTAACTTAACTTTTTGAATCGGGTTGTCATAAATCAAAAAGGGGGAGATTGTTGGTGCAGACAGCACCCAAGTCAAACCTGGGTTTTGATAATGGCAAAGGATTCAAAAGTTAAGATGTTATGTTTATCTAACATGATACTTGAGTGTGCAGATTGACGTCCTAGCAAAGGACTGCTAGGCACCTAGCGAAGGACTGCTAGGCATCGAAACCCGAAGACCTGGCGAAGGATTGCTGGGCACCTAGCGAAGGGCTGCTAGGAATCGAAAGACCTGGTGAAGGATTGCTAGGCACCAGGCGAAGGACTGCTTGGTACCGAAGACCTATCGAAAGATTGCTAGGAACCAGGCCAAGGACTGCTTGGAACCGAAGACCTGGCGAAGGATTGCTGGGCACCAGGCGAAGGACTGCTTGGTACTGAAGACCTAGAGAAGGACTGCTAGGCACCTGGCGAAGGACTGCTGGGCAAAAGTCCAACCGGAGGAGCCGGTTGGCAACAGGTAAATTATCCTGAGAGGAGTAGGCGAGGACGCATTCCCGTTAAGGGAACAGTAGGCGTCGGTTCGACCTAGGGTTCCATTTTGGAGACCTAAAGTCAGAACCAAGATAGCTATGGTTGTAAAATTCACTAACATACTTGCTTTATCATGTTTGGTACTAACCCTGGATGCAGAACCGAAGGAACGAGTTTTTGCAGCTCAGAACGCTCCAAAGTAGAGGGGCAGCAGCTGGGCAGGGCGCCCTGGAGGTCTCGGGCGCCCCCAAGGCAAAGCCAAACAAGAGTTGAGCAAGAAAACGCTTCGGGAGCTCACTGGGCCGGGCGCCCCCAAGCTCCCGGGCGTCCCCGTGCTCCCGGGCACCCCGGATGCCTCGGGCGCCCTGAGTTCAAGCCAACGAAGCAGATAGAGTTCAAGTCAGCAAGAAGCCAGCAAACCAAGTCAACCCGGGGCGCCCCCTGCTTCCGAGCGCCCCCGTCAAATCCCGAGCCCAATCCTAGAGGGATAAGGGCTGACTGAGTTGCGGATGAGGGTTTGTGGATCGGGAGACACGTGGAGGGCGCCCCCAGCAGCCCGGGCGCCCCCAGCAGCCCGGGCGCCCCCAGGACTTCTATATGGCTTGTACCCATTCTTTCTTTGTGCGCATCCCTAAATAGATGTGAGGTAGCTAGTCTCGACCTACTAGGGTTACTAGGCCTACTTTCTTTCAACCTAGGGACAGCTTCGGTAGTCCAGAACCGTGGATCTTTTTTAAGATCCGGTACAAGCCATACTTTAAAGTAAAATACATACATGCATTCCTTCCTTTTTCATTCTTTCAAAATGAATGTACTATAGACATTCAATCATTCATGAGTATAGGCACACTTTCATGGCACAATCATTTACATAAATAGCATGACAATGTAGGATCTTTCTTTAAACACATGCAAGTGAAGCAAACATCATGCTAGTCTTATCAACACATCATTCATGTAGCATATTTGTCTTAATCAAGGTAACACATTGGTTTTAGCTTTCTTTTCCTATCTTAATACATGCTGGCCGAAACTTCATAGGTAGAATTTCATAGCACAAAATTCATATAACATTGAAATAAGTACACACATCACACAAGAGATCATTTACAAGTACAAGGGTAGTCTAAACTTCACTAAACATTAGTTTAGGCACATGATTGTAGTTTGGACCCATTTTAGCCCTCAATCTAGTTGCTGGCCGAAACTCACAACTAGGATATTATAGCATAAAAATTCATGTAACATGGGAATAAATGCATAAGAGATCATTTACAAGTACAAGGGTAGTCTAGACTTCACTAAACATTAGTTTAGGTACATGATTTGTAGTTTGGACCTATTTTAGCCCTCAATATAGTTGCTGGCCGAAAGTTACAGGGTTAATAAGGCATAGATTCCACAACTTTCTTGACCTAAAACATTACATAAGCAAGGGAAATTCACATAAGATCAAACCCTAGTCCATACGCATGCATCTACTCATCTCCACCACTTGGTCGAGAGGTTCTAAGTCTTTTACATCATGAAAGGCATTAAAACATCATGTATTCATCATTCATCTGCTATAAGAAGATAGCAATAAGCATGTAGAATCATCATCTAAACTTAAACATAACAAAAAAAAGAGAAAACCTCCCTTGACCGAAACACACAACATGGCCTTTCTTCCATTTTTTTCACACAACATCACAAGCAAACATAAGGGATCATAAATACACATTCAAGGCTATTATGTTGCAGGTGAGGGAGTCTTACCTCTTGCGCTAAAAATTCAAAAGGTGTTCTAGACTTTGGAGAAGAAATGGGGCTCTTAGGCTTGGTACTCCTCTTGTTCTTCTCCTTTTCTTCTTCCGGTTTGTGAGGGTCAGTTTTGGTGCTGCAAGGAGACCCTAGGTCTCGGTGAGGGAGAGGAGGAAGAGGGAAGGCTTGGGGAGAAGAGAGTGGAGGGTTTGTGCTATGCGAAAATGCCTTGGGCATTTTCCCCCCATGCTCTTTTATAGGGAGTGAAAAGGCAAGCACCCCTTTCAATGGTGCATCTTCATTTTCATGTGTCTCTTCACTTATTTTCCACTCATCTACAATTTCTCATCTCCTCCTAATAGCACTCCCTTGCTAGGTGAATTGATTACATGAACATTCTTAAGGCTTTGCTTTTCTTTAAGGTCCAAGGTTCAATCCTTGGCACCTCCTCTTCTTTTTTTTTGCTTTCTCTTCCTTTTATTATTTTTTCCAAGCCTGCATAACCAAAGCCCACCTAGAGAATGCTACTTATTTAATTCATACACATGCATATGCATATCATTATTCATTCATACATGTGCAGGATATTAAGCATAATATTAATATAATACATAAGCATAATTATCACACATTCACTACATGTCAAGATAATGCCTAACATTTCTTTATTGACAACATTTCCCACTAAATTCATAATATTATTCTTGGCCACATGTTCCATTATTACAACGCTAGAGAGGGAAATTTGGGGCGTTACAGTGAAGCTAGGTCGAAGAAGTCCTGGTGAGTGAAGTTGGACACGAAGTCTTGACCTGCAGGGTTGAGCACGAAGTCTTAGTTCGGGGAATTGGGCAGGAAGTCCTGGCTGAGGGTTGTGCACCGAAGTCTTAGTCCAGGGGATTGAGCATGAAATCCTGGTTGGGGATCGGGCAATGAAGTCTTTGCCAAGTGAGGACTACGGACAGAAGTAGAGACAGGTCGAGGATCAAACGTCTCGATATCCCGGAGTCTCGGAGGTCGAACACGAAGTCTTGGTCTGGGGGACCGAGCAAAAGACTTTGTCGAGCGGGATTCGCGGACAAAAGTAGAGACGGGTCAAAGTCGGAAGTCTCGAGATCCGAGTTCTCAGAGGTCGAGCAAAAGTCCAACCGGAGGTCCCAGTTGGCAAAGGGTAACTTGTAACGACCGCAAAATCCTCTCATTATTTTTCTTTAAAATATTGATCATGCCTATATGAATTCTTGAGTAATATATGAATACTAGCATGAACCTTAGCATGATTTCTTATATAGATTAAAAAGCTAAGTACTAATGGGCCTTACATGGACTCTTCTAGTACCATGGCTATTAGTGGACCTTAGGTAGAATTTAACATAAATAGAAATGAGTTCCAATTAGGAATATTAGTATGACTCTTGGTGGGCTCTTATGTGGGTCTTGCCAAAAACAAGAGTAAATGGGATAAAAAGAAAGTGCATGCACCAAGGATTGAACCTTGGACCTAGAGCTTCATCATGCATGTACTAACTAATTCACCTAGCAAGGGAGTGCTATTGAGAAAGAGAGAAGAATTTAGTTGAGGCTAAAGGAAGTTGAAGAGGCACCATATGAAGAGGCACCATGCCCCTTCACTTAGTATAAAAGGGATGGATGAGAAGTGAAGAGGCTTAAGTTACTTTTCTTCCACCAAGGCTCTTCCTCTCCTCTCTTCTTCCTCCTCCTTGCCTCCTCCTTGCCGAGATTCACCAAGGAGATTTCCCCTTGGAAAACTTCACAAGAGGACTCCCTCTTGAAGATCCAAGGTTTTCTACAAGGCTACAAGGGCAAGGGGTGAGGTCAAGAAGGTCTTCACTCTTTTCTCTATTTAAGGTTTATAACCAAGGCAACAAGAGTAAGACTCCCTCACCTGTGGTATAATAGTTTTTATGTTGTCTATCATGATTTAAGTTTTGTTTGGGATCTATGTTGAGAAAACTATGGACTTAGGGTTCCTACAACTTTCGGCCAAGCACCCTTTTTGGGTTTAGGATGACGTTAAAACCTCACTTATGCTTCCTAATACTTTCTCATGATAAATAAAGAATGAATTATGAGTTGTGTAATTTTTGTAGCACCCTAAGACCCTCATGAAGTTTCGGCCACCTCTTCCTTTCCATGGTTAGGATTAGATCTAACCCTCCAAGCATGCTTATTATGATTCCCTATGATATAATGGATGTTCATTGTGAATTATATGAAATTTTCATGGATTTAAGACCCCTCTAGGGTTTCGGCCAAGACCAAATTATAGGGCTAGGAATTAGGGTTAGCCCCAATCATGTGTTCTAATGGCTTCCTATGGCATTGTATGTATTATATGGGCTTTACTTTACTTATGGTACCTCACATGTTGCTAGAATAATGGGACTTTTATCTACAACTTTTGGTCAAGCACCAAGTCTAGGGTTTGGGTTAGTCTATGGTTTCAAGTGTACTTGTTTATGGCTTATTATGATGTAGATATATGTTCAAGCATGTTGTATGAATTTTATGATGCCTAAACCCTAACTTCATGTGCTATGCATCATGACCTTGTATGCTTATATTATGTGTCATGTTTTAGTAGGTTTTATTTATGGATGTTTTAAACCATATACCATGAACACATGTGTTGTGAAGTAAGCATCATGTTTATATAGAATTATGCATGCATTAGGTTAAATGCCTTGAACATATGTATATTATGGTTATGTAAACCTACACATGTATTATGTTGAATGTCATGAACCTATGTAGTATGTATCATGTTCATATGGATCCTACCCATGTATGCTTTATGATAGATACCATGATCATGTATGCTATGTGATATGTACCATATATGAAAAAAAAACTTATCTATGCATGCTTATCTTATGTACCATGATCATGCAAGCTTTATGAACTAAGATGATGTTTATGCCTTAAGACATAATTATGTATGTATGTCATGCCTTATGAATGAAGATGATGTTCATGCCTCTAAGGCATAATGATGTGTACATGACATACCTTATGAATGAAGATGATGTTCATGCCTTTAAGGCATAATGATGTTATGCATTAACTATGAATGATGAAATGCTAAGTATGCTTTATACCATGCTTCATGTATTAAGATCATGTTATGTCTTTAAATATGCCATGTAAGTTCTATGAATGATGTAAAAAGAAGCATATGAAGCTATTTTACTTTATGAATGGGCTTGTACCGGACCCAAGTAAGGTCCAAGGGATGGGCTCCTTATGAAAGCCTCGGTGTGGGACTACCGAAGCTGTCCCTGGTTCTGGGACTACCGAAGTTGTCCAACAGGGATGAGCTCCTTATAAAAGCCTCGGTTCTGGACTACCGAAGTTGTCCCTAGGTTGAAGGTAACCTAGTACCCTAGTAGGTCGAAACTAGCTACGTCGTATTTACTTAGGGATGTGCGCAAATGATGGATGTATGTATGTGGTACAAGCCAGGGCCCCCATGATGCATCCTTATGTTATGTGCATTTAACTCATGCATTCATTCATGCTATGCATCTATGCCATGTCAAGTATGTCATATGCTTATGTTTATGTCAAGAACTATGTCATGTCAAGTATGTCGTATGCTTATGTTTATGTCAAGAACTATGTCATGTCAAGTATGCCATATGCTTATGTTTATGTCAAGGACTATGTCATGTCAAGTATGTTCATATGCTTATATTTTATGTCAAGTACTTCTTATGCCATGAGCTCTATGCACCTTCATTTCATTTTAAGCACTTTTATATGATTATGTGTTTTCATGTACATCTATATGCCTCCTCATGTCAAATGTTTTATGAATACCTTCTCATAGTATGCTTTTGTGTTATGTTACACTCTCTATGTTATGCCTTTCTATTGACTATATGTGATGTATGGTTTTAGTGAGTAGGAAAGAGTCTTACTAAGCCAATGTGCTTATAAGTTTTATTTTCTTATATCGCAGATCAAGCAAGAGGATACTAAATTAAGGGAAGCAGTAGGAGGGGCAAGTGTGTGTGTGTGGCAGTGACTTGCCAAAAGAAAAAGAAAAAGATCCTATCACCCATAATTGTCACATGTCTTATGTTTTACATTGTCAACTCTAGTTTTATGCTATACTTTATGATGGTTTTTCCTAAAGAATAACTTATGTTGATTTCCATGATGTGTTCGTTTAGAACAATATGTTGGCTTTAAGCTTGATGGTAGGATAAATTATGTCATGTTCAAGAATGTTATATCTCACATGCTATGTCTTATTTCTTTTATGTTATGAAAATGCTATGTTTACCAAGTAACCATGTTTAAGAATGATAGCTAAGATATGTCAATATGAGTTGCATGGTTTAAACGCATATGTATGAAGTTTTAAATTATTCCACTGCATTAAGATCTCCATATGCATATATGTATGTTCGCATAACGCCGCCTTCCGCCTACATCGTAGGGCGGAAAGGGCGGGCGTTACATAACTTCTCCAGGGGTAGAGTAGGTGAGGGTGTATTCCCCGGGAAAGGGAACAATAGGTGTCGGTTCGACCTAGGATTTCATTTGAAATCCAAAGTCAGAACCTAGGATTCTTTGTCTGTTTCCATTGTGTTTGTTTGTCTTGCAGGAACCTAGAGTTGGTGGCAAGATAGGAGAACAAACACAAGAAAACAGGGTGCTGGAATGAAGCTTCCTAGGCGCCTAAATGGTATCAGGCGCCGGATAGGGAAGGTGCCCTGGGTTGAGGGTGCCCTTCCCAGGCACCCACCAAACCAGGCGCCTAGGAAGCAAGCTTTATCCCAGCGTCGAGTTTGCTGGTATGGATCAGGTTTGACCGCTTGTGAGGCACCCCATAATCTTTCAGGCACCCGAGAACCATGTATAAACGGGGTTCGACCCTTCAACTCAGAACATCAAGTTCCATATCTGTTTAATCATTCTGTGCGAAGAAAAAGCACTAAGTCGAAGCTCTGTGATCAAGGAGGCTCCAGGAGGAAGTGCGATGTACTTCGGACTTCCGAATTGGCTAGATCTTCATTTATGTTGGTTTGTTTTTTGTTTACAAGTTATCTTTCAGTTTATCATTTTGTACTTGTAAATCATACTGTAAGACGGATTTTCTCTGCCTCCGAAAATTCCGGAAAGAAGACCACTAGTGGGCTTACGCCGAGTACATAGGCCTTGGATGTGCTGACCCTGGGGCTTGGGAACCAAGTAAATAAATCTCGTGTGTCTGCTGTGTTTGTCTTTTACATTTATTATTCCGCTGTGCTACTAACGATCTGATTACGAAGTTAAATGTATAAAAGATGAAACGAAGCAGGAGTCGATATTTACCCCCCCCCCCCTCTATCAACGCCATTGATTCTACAAAAGCTACAATGCTTGTTTATACTGCGACACATAGAATGAGTGAGATGATAAGAATTAATTAATTGATAAATATTTTAAAATATTTTTAAAAAAATCCTTAGAATATTTTCTTAAAAACCTATTTTTAAAATAGTAATGTAAACATAATAATGTTTTAATGAATTTCATTAATGATTGTGTATACATATAAATAGCTTTTAAAAAATTAATATATCTTTTTAAAAATTGTTTGACCTACACTTAGACACAAACTTTCTAGGTCAACACTAAAGTCACTTAAGATACTTAGGTAGAGTTCCTTGCAGTTAACAAGAGTAGCCAGAATGTGGCAGTATTAGGGGAAGTTAGTTTTTACTAAAAATATGTTTTCAACATTTCATTTGAAAAATTATTTTTTAAAAACTATTCATTTTAAAATTATTATGTCTTTCAAAATGTTTTCGCTTGAAAAATTATTTTTAAAAAATAGCCTTTCAAAAATTCATTATATCTTTCAAAATGATTTTTGCTACAAAAAAATTAAGTTTAAAAAAAATTTGAAAACTTATTTTTGGAAAATATGTTTTAATTGATCTTATGATTTGGATTAACCCTAAAGACACATAGGAGGTTTTTTTTATAATCTACAAGGATTCCTAAGATTGTGTCAGGTTTAGGGAGAGTCTTGATCAAAAGAAAATTCATCTTTTGACTCTAGTTTATTTTTAAATATATATATATATTAATTATGTTATCCTTTTTGTTTGAATCAAAATCCTAAGACACAGAAGAAGATCATATCTTGTGGTCAACAAGCTTCCTAGGACTGTGTCAAGATTAGGGGAAGTTCAAATTAAAAGAACTATTATAATTTTCAAAAACACTATACTTTCAAAAATAGTATAATTTCAAAAACCACTATCTCTTCAAAGTCATTACATTTTTGAAAATAATATAGCTTCATTTTTCAAAACATGTTTGAAAATCTTTTAGTCTTATAAAAAATTCTTGGAAATTTTTGCAAATTACTTACTTCGGAAAAATCTTGAAGACACATATGAATGTTTTCCTTATAGTTAACAATGTTTCCTAGGATTGTGTCAGATTGGAGGAAGTTAAACTAAAGAAAAATTATTATTTTTTAAATAGATATTGAAAATACTTTATTTTGATTAGAAAATCTCTAAGATACATAGGATATTTTCTTGTAGTCAATAAGATTCCTAGAATTATGTCAGATTTAGGGAAGCCTAAATCAATAAAGTAGTTATCTTTTTCAAAAAAAAATTTCAAGTACTAAGCTTTCCTTAAAATATTTTCAGAAAAAGGGTACTTAATTTTTTTTTGAAAAAAAGTTTTTAAAAATCATGCTTTTTATCAAAAACCTTAAGTATTTTCGAAAACATATTGTTGATGTAAATCTTAAACTTAAAATCATTATTATTGGCTTATATTTTTTTGATGTTGTCAAATAGGGAGAGAGTACCTTAAGTTAGATTTTTTTTCGTCCCTTAAGTATTGACCTAAAACCTTTAGACTAAAATCTAACTTAAGATTATTGTCAAACATCAAAAAGGGAGATATCATTGGTGCATAAAACATCAGACATAAACAGTCAACCTCTGGTATTTTGATGTTTGAAAATATACCAAGGTATGGTCAATCTGACCAAGGGTTAAAGCCAAACAGGACTTGATGCTTGGTAGTGTGATTAGCACCCAAGGTTGGTCAGTTTGATCAAGGGTTAAGCTAAACAAGACTTGATGTTTGGTAGGATAAACCCAGGTTTGATCAGTTTGACCAAAGAGTTAGCCAAATAGGGTCTGATGTTTGGTAGAGTGATTAGCACCCAAGGTTGGCTAGTTTGACCAAGGGTTAAGCCAAATAGGACTTGATGTTTGACAGAGTGACTAAACCTATTTGGTCGGTTAGACTTGATGTATGTCGGAAAGAAGTCTAGTCAGGATCAGATGACTAGCAAAGAAGTCCTTGTCAGGGCACGAAGTCCTGGTTCGGGGAATTGGGCATGAAGACCTAGATGAGGGTTAGGCACCAAAATCCTGGTCCAAGGAATTGGGCATGAAGACTTGGCCAAGGGTTCGACACCGAAGTCCTGGTTCAAGGAATTGGACACGAAGTCCTCATCGAGGATCGGGCACGAAATCCTGGTGAGTGAAGTTGGGTCCTAGTGAGTGAAGCTAGGTGGATAAAGTCCTAGTGAGTGAAGCTGGGCATGGAGACCTGACCGTGGGTTGGGCACGAAATCTTGGTGAGTGAAGCTCGGTAAAAATTCTTGGTGAGTGAAGTCTGGCAAGGTAAAGTCCTAGTGAGTGAGGCTAGGCATTAGGAAACCCTAAGGAGTTGACCTTAGGTAGTAAAGTCTTGGAGAATTTACTTCAAGCAAAGCTTAGTAGGTCAGGTAGACTTACAGAACTAAGGCTCAAGATTGTTTGTTTATCTTGAGTTTGTTTGTCTTGCAGGAACTTGGAGTTGGAGGTAAGATAAGAGAACAACACAAAAGAACAAACCCTGGGTCAGGGGCTCCCGGGCACCCCTAAAGCACCTGAGCACCCCCATGACCCTTAAGGGCGGGGGCACCCTCAACCTTGAGGTGCCCACAAGGTTGTTGAGGGCACCCTCAACACTGCTCTTATCCCCACGCACCCTGTTCGCTGATTGGATCAGATTGGATCACATGGAGGGTGCCCCCATAGGCATTCGGGTGCCCGAGTGACTCATATATAAAAGAATTCAAGTTGTGGTTTTAAATTATCAAATTCTTCATCCTACTACTCAATTTCGATGAAGAAAAGGTGCTAAGGAGAAGCTTTATGACCAAGGAGGCTCCAGGAAGAAGTGTGTTGCGCTTCGGACTTCCGAATTAGCCTGAATCTTCTTTCTTTGGTTTGTTTTTATTATTACAAGCTATAATTAATTGCCATTTACTTTTGCTTGTATCTCTCAAACTGTAAGACATGCTTTCTCCGCCTCCAGAAATTTTGAAAAGGAGACTATTAGTGGGCTCACGCCGAGTACATAAGCCTTGGACGTACTGACCTTGGGGGGTTGAGAACCAAGTAAATAAGTCTCGTGTGTCTACTATTTTGTTGTTTTTTACTTTTATTATTCCGCTGTGCTACTAATGACTCTGATATTAAGTTGACGAACAAACGACAAGAACGACGAGATTTTGAAGAAAACGAGAGTCGATATTCACCCCCCCCTTTATCGACAGGGTCGATCCCACAATTGTGTTAGACATTTACATACTAACATGAAAAGAGATGGTTTTCTAAGCATGTCTATTAGAAATTTAGTTTAGGCAGCCAAAGTAACAACAATGGCAGAATTTCATCAAAGGATGGACAAGATGAAACTAATTGATTTGAAAGCATACAAGTGGTTGGTTAAGAAACTCGAGGAATAGTGGACAAGATGAAACTAATTGATTTGAAAGCATACAAGTGGTTGGTTAAGAAACTCGAGAAAAATGGTCCAAGTCATATTTTACCACAACCCCCAATGTGATGCATTCTTATTATAGTGTTGAGACTGTCGGGGCAATCGACCCAAGTATGATCGGGAAGATCATAGTTTTGATGTGTGTGTCAATATGCTTAAGGTTAGGGTGTTGTGTTATTTTTAATATGTGTGAATGAGTCTTGTAGAACTTGGTGAGTCACACATAGAGGACACATCTGAGGGACGAGAGCCGAGGGAAGAGAACTCCAAGGGCAAGCCGGGAAGTGGACTTCAAAGGGCATATGTGAAGGGTGGCATGGAGGCAAGCCGAGGACTTGTGTGCGCATCCGAGGGACGATAGCCAGAGGAAGAGGACTTCAAGGGGCAAGCCAAGAGAGTACACTTGAAGGCACACGTGAAGGAGGGTCGTCAGAGTGAGGAAGAGTGCTTTTGTAAGCTGGGCAGTCGACTAGGAATGGATCAGTCGACTGCTAGCAAAAGACTCGAACTCACAGTAACATCAGTCGACTGCTCCTGGAGTAGTCGACTGGTAACCCCAAAAACTAGCTGTTGAGTTAGCCATTGGCTAGCTTTTAAAGCTGGGCCAGTCGACTGCCCCAGGGGCAGTCGACTGGTATCAGGCTGGATAGCTTTTGGAGTTGTCCTTTACCCTATTTAAAGGGTGACTTTTTGGCACGTCAAAGGTACGGTCCTAGGAGGTACCATTGTGCTGTTAGTGCAAAAAGTCTCTAACTCTTCCTCTCATTCTCAATTCTATCTTGTAAGAGGAAGAGGACAACCTTGTAAAGGTTTTCTCCACCTTGAAGGAGGTTTTTCATAGTGGAGATTGTGCGCTCGTGTGGATCCTTGGATTAGTCACCTCTCCGAGGTGGATACCAAGTAAATGAAGGTGTTAGCATTGGTTTTATCATTTTCATTATTTTTCTTGTGTTTTGCTAACCATTCTTGTAGAGAAATCGAAAATTGCTATTCAACCCCCCCCTCTAGCAAGGCACCATGATCTAACTGTTGATGCAGTCTGGCCCTGATTGTTGTTTTGGTGTTGACAACGATTTTAGTTTAGGTTGATGATTATGATGATTATGATTAAGTCCTGATCGAGGATTAGGAATGTTATGGAGAATCCTAGTCTGGAGGGCTAGGTGTTGGAAAAATCCTAACCTGGAGGGTTAGGTGTGAAAAATCCTAGCTTGGAGGGCTAGGTGTTGGAAAAGTCCTAATTCGGAAGGGTTGGGTGAAAAGTCCTAGCTTGGAGGGCTAGGTGAAAAGTCCTAACTTGGAGGGTTAGGTGCAAATTCCCATCCTAGAGAATTAGGTGAAAAGTCTTGGCTTGGAGGGTCAGGTGCCTAGCTTGGAGGGCTAGGTTGGATAAAGTTCTAACTTGGAAGGGTTGGGTGAAAAGTCCTAGCTTGGAGGGCTAGGTGAAAAGTCCTAGCTTGGAGTGCTAGGTGAAAAGTCCTAACTTGGAGGGTTAGGTGCAAATTCCAAACTTGGAGAATTAGATGGAAAAATCCTTAGCTTGGAGGGCTAGGGTGGATGGAAACTTAGCTTGGAGGGCTAAGTTTGAGTCCCTGGATCGGTCTGGTGACTGATCAGGGAATCTGGCACGCTGCTCCATCGTGGATCGGTCAGGTGACCGATCCAGCAATGACTGATCGGTCTGGTGACCGATCAGGGAGCACACAGTGAGGTTAGGAACCTACTGTACTGCTCCTGATCGATCCGGTGACCGATCAGGGAGTGCGTGTTTCACCCACTGCTTGGCTCCTGATCGGTCTGGTGACCGATCAGGGAGCAAACAGTGAGGTTGAGTTCCCCTGCTGATCTGTACCTGATCGGTCTGGTGACCGATCAGGATCACTGTGCAGATCGTTCTGGAGAACGATCCAGCTTCGCGGGCTTCTCACTAAGATCGATCAGGACGGTGCTTGATCGGTCTGGTGATGATCTGATCAGACTGGAGACCGATCAGGAGAACCCCTGATCGGTCAGTTGACCGATCAGAAGGCTTAGGCTGGGAAACTCAGAAATCGCCCGATGTAAGGGGTGGATCGGTTTGTTGATCGATCCACAACCTGGGATCGGTCTGGTGATCGATCCAGGAGAGTCCCAAAGAAATCACGATTTCTAATCGAGCATTGGGGATCGATCAGGACGGAGCCTGATCAGTCTGGACCCAGCCTGATCGGTCTGGTGACCGATCAGGAGTCACTCTGATCGGTCGGGTGACCGATCACTTTAATTTAAATTGCACTGTCAGACGCTCTGATCGCGTCTGACCATATCCGATTCACTGCTGTTTGCCTCTGATATTTGATTTACTGTGTGATATACTGCTCTAACAGTCTGATTAAGCTGCAGGTGACAGGGGAGGATTCAAACACTCAAGGAGAAGTCAATGGAGGCTTTCCTTGGAGCAGGTTTGTCCGTTTCTCATCTTAGATTGCAACGGCTGGAGCTGCAGGACTGAAGCCGCTAACTGAAGCTTGGCTGAGGGAGCTCAGGAAGTTCAGTAAGGGTTCAGTGGTAGCTGGCGTTGGTAGTGAGGCAGCTGGAGGCTGCTAGAGATGAGGTCACCTGGTGCTGTGTGGAGAATCAAAAGCGCGGAAGCTGGCTTCGTGGAAGCAGGGTTCGCATACTGACTTCTAGCTGCGTTTTGAGTTCTCCACATCAAGCTTGCACGTTCTGAAGTTTCATCCTCTTGAGCAAGCTGCTGAAAACTTGAAGCAACCTTCCCTTACTTGAGTGCTTGAATGAGAGAACAAGGAGCTGGGAGTCCGATAGCGGGAAGACATGAGGAAGGGTTTCTTGCGTGAGATCGCCGCTGGTTGGAGCTCAGGAAAGCTTGCTGTGTTCTTGTCCTTGCTAAGTGTTTGAGTAAGATCTTTCTTGTTGTTTCATTGTGCTTAAACTTAAATCTATTATTGAAACGCTGTGGAGAGGTTTCTCCACCGAGAAGGAGGTTATTTCTTATCCGGTGATAACCGGGGCTTGATCTACCGACGATCAAGGGATCGCCCACCTTAAGGGCACGCCAAGGAGTAGGGGCAAGTTATCCCCGAACCTTGTAAATTCTCCTTGTTAGCGATCTTGCTAATCTTGCTAGTTAGTTTTCTGTTTTAGTTTCTGCACATTCTATTTTTCATACTTCCGCTGTGCTACTAACAACTCCAAGTGCAGAAACTCGCTAAGTTGTTGAAGTCAAAGTGATTGACTATATTCACCCCCCCTCTCTAGCCATCCCGTTTCCAACAAGTGGTATCAGTGCGTGGGGCTCTGTACACGGCTTAACATCCGAGAGTTTTCAACAAGATGGCGTTGAGAGAAGGCTTCTCCACCACCCGACCACCATTCTTTGATGGCGCCGACTTTCAATATTGGAGATCAAAGATGGAATACTATTTGAAGATGGATATCCATACTTGGTTCGCGGTGAAGGAGGGATTCACCCCTCCTAAGGATGATGAAGGCAAAGAGCTTGAGTCGTGGAGGTGGACTGCTGAACAAACTCGGAAGAGTGAAGCCGACGCGAAGGCGGTTGTCACTCTACAATGTGGCATGAACAAAGATCAACTCATCAAAGTTGGTCCTTTCACAAGTGTGAAGGACTTGTGGAACAAACTCATTGAGCTCCATGAAGGCACCCGAGACTCCAGAATTGTAAAGAGGGACTTGTTCCTCAATGAACTTCAAAATCTCTCCATGAAGGAGAATGAGTCGGTAAATGAGCTTCATAGCCGGTTCAAGGAAGTCCTCAATGGACTTCATTCAATTGATGAAAAGGTCGAGAATCGCGACCTTGTGAGGTATGTCTTGAAAGCATTTCCAAGGAATGCTTTGTGGTCATCCATGGTGGATGCCTACAAAGTATCCAAGGATCTATCCATTGTTAAGTTAGATGACTTATTTTGTGAGATGGAATTGCATGAAATGGCTAACAAAGGCCCCAAGGAGAAGGGGATTGTCTTAGTTGCCGGTGACCGGTCAAACAAGAAGAAGAAGGAGAAGAAGAAGGAGAAGGAGGTCTCCTCATCTTCATCCTCTTCCGAATCCGAGTCCGATTCCGAGGAAGATGGCAGTGGCTCCTCTTCATCCAAAATGGCGAACTTCGTGTGAAGAATGATGCGAAGGGATAGACGCTTCAAGGGTAGAGGTAACTCTAGTGAAGTTAAACTTGATAAGACTAATGCATCTTGCTTTGAGTGTGGTAGGAAAGGGCATTTCAAGAATGAATGTCCAAAGCTCAAGAAGAAGGAGGAAAAATCCAAAAAGAAAGAAGAAAAATCCAAGAAGAAGAAGAAGGCATTGAAGGCCACTTGGGATGAGTCATCCTCAAGCTCATCCGATGAAGAGAAGGAGGAGAAGAGCACAAGGCATGTGGCACTCATGGCTCTTGGAGAGGAGAGCGGTGTTGAATCTTCAAGCTCCTCAAACGTGGCTTCATCATCTTCGGATGATGAAGAGGTAACTTCTCCCGAGCTTGAAAAGTGTTATAGAGCAATTGCATGTTTAACTAATATGTTGAAAAAGTCAAAGAATAAGGTTAAGGCATTGCAATTAGAAATTGATCGATTGAAAGCATCTAGAGATGATAACATTGATGATTTGCATGTTGACTTGCTAGAAGATAAAATTAAATCTTTGAAACATGAGATCGTAAATTTGAAATCCTCTAAGGTTGAGGAAGTCAATGATTTGCATGATAACTTGTTAGTAGAAGAGAACAAATCATTGAAGAGTGAAGTTGAGAAGCTCAAGAGTATTCTTGGGAAGTTCTCAACTAGCTCTAAAACCCTAGATATGATCCTAAATGCCCAAAGGGCAGTTTACAATAGGGCCGGTATTGGTTACCGTCCTAAGGAACCTTCATTTATGTCTCTCATGTCTAGGACTGACATGAGACAATCTAGGACACCCAAGACTCAAAAGAAAGTTGTCAAGGCATGGGTGCCTAAGACATGTTTAGTTGATGCTTTAGGTCCCAATGTTTGGGTACCTAAAACTTCTATTTTTCGAATTGTGTAGGTTATGATTGAGGGGGAGCATCTATCAACTTGGTTCATTGATAGTGGATGCTCCAAACACATGACCGGGGATAAATCATTGTTTACCACACTTCACAAGAAAAGTAGAGGTAATGTATCATTTGGTAACAATGGTAGTCTTAAGGTCATAGGAATAGGAGACATTCAAATATCCGAATGTCTTAGAATTTCAAATGTCCTTCTAGTCAAGGGGATGAAATTTAATCTCCTAAGTGTCAGTCAATTGTGTGACACGGGTTACACAATTGACTTCCAACCAAGTCAATGTCTAGTTAGACACAATGACACCTTGGACACAGTACTAGTAGGAACAAGAGTAGACAATATTTATCAAGTTTCATTTAAAAGTGCTACTAATGTTTCTGCTAAGTGTATCATGTCAAAAGAAGAAGAGTCCACCCTTTGGCACCGGAGGCTAGCACATGTGAACATGAAGAACATCCGGAGGTTGGCCAACAAGGGACTAGTCCGTGGCTTACCGAGCATCAAGTATGAAAAAGACAAACTTTGTGATGCATGTCAAATGGGTAAGCAAACAAAATCTGCACATAAAGGTAAAAGCGCTGTAAGTACTTCCAATGCATTAGATTTACTTCATATGGATCTATTTGATTGTAGTACCATCATATCATTGAATGGAAGTAGATATTGCTTTGTGATCATTGATGATTTCACTAGATATACATGGACTTACTTTTTAAAATATAAGGACCAAACCTTAGATATTTTCATTTCTTTTTGTAGAAGAGTTGAAAATGAAAAATCATCAACCATTAAGACAATTAGAAGTGATCATGGAGGTGAATTTCAAAACCAAAGGTTTTTAGAATTTTGTCAGGATAGAGGTTATAAGCATGAGTTCTCTACTCCTAGAACACCACAACAAAATGGTGTTGTAGAGAGGAAGAACCGTGTTCTTCAAGAGGCTGCACGAAGCATGCTTAATGAGTACTCACTCCCGAGTTACTTGTGGGCCAAAGCTGTAAATACAGCTTGCTACATGCAAAATCGGGTCCTCATTCATAGGTTTTTAGGAAAGACTCCCCATGAACTTTGGTTTGGGAAACCACCTACGGTTAGACACCTTCGGGTGTTTGGTTGTAAGGTGTTCATCCTAAACACCAAAGATCACCTTGGAAAGTTCACGGCAAAGGCTGATGAAGGGATACTAGTCGGGTACTCCCTCGTTAGTAAAGCTTACCGAGTCTATAACAAGAAGTCTAGATTAGTTGAAGAGTCTTCTGATGTGGTCTTTGAAGAAATTCCAAAATCAATTAACCAATCAGAAAATGTAGAAGGAGTTCAACTCGAACTTAGGAGACTAAGTTTGAAAGAAACTCCAAGTGTTGTTGATGGTGATGAGTCCGATGACGGTGAGCCTAGACAATCCATAGATCAGCCGGATCCTGAGGCTGAACTTGTGTCTGGTGAACCCATTCAAGAAGCACCACCAACACCAAGGCAAACTAGATTAGCCTCTAGTCATCCCCAAGACCAAATTGTTGGAGACATCCATCATGGGGTTAGAACTAGATCATTCTTCCGGAGTGAGGCTAATGAAGTTGCCCTAATTTCCGAAATTGAACCTAGGAAAATTGATGAAGCATTACATGATCCCGATTGGATCATTGCAATGCAAGATGAGCTAGGTCAATTTGAGAGAAGTCAAGTTTGGGACTTAGTCCCTAGACCCAAGAAGACCACCATTATTGGAACCAAATGGGTCTTCAAGAACAAATTGAACCATAAGAGAGAAATCATTAGAAACAAGGCACGCTTGGTAGCCAAGGGCTATAGTCAAGTTGAAGGCCTTGATTATGATGAAACTTATGCTCCCGTGGCACGATTAGAGTCCATCCGATTGATTCTTGCATTTGCAGCTCATCGTGGCTTCAAGTTATATCAAATGGATGTCAAATCGGCCTTTCTAAATGGTTTAATTCGAGAAGAGGTCTATGTTGAACAACCACCGGGGTTTGAGAGTACCGAATTCCCAAACCACGTGTTCAAGCTCAAAAAGGCACTTTATGGCCTTAAACAAGCACCCCGGGCTTGGTATGAGCAGTTGTCGACATTCTTGATTGAGAAGGGTTTCGTTAGAGGCCAAATAGACCCTACACTATTTCTACGAAGGGATAGTGACAATATATTTGTAGCCCAAGTATATGTCGATGACATAATTTGTGGCTCAAATAATAAGGGCTATTTAAATGAGTTCATTGGACACATGGAGAGTGAGTTTGAAATGATGAGTCTAGTGGGAGAGTTAACTTTCTTCCTTGGACTTAAAATCAAGCAAACTCGCGATGGTATCCATGTGCACCAATCAAAGTATACACAAGAAATGCTTCTAAAATTCAATATAAGTGATTCAAAAGAGGTAACCACTCCCATGGCGACAAACACATGATTAGACAATGATGAGAGTGGTAAACTCGTTGACTTAACTCAATATCGATGTATGATAGGTAGTTTGCTATACCTTACAGCTAGTCGACCTGATATACTATTTGCTATAGGTATGTGCGCTAGGTATCAAGTTTGTGCCAAGGAATCTCATTTAATTGCTGTTAAGCGAATTTTGAGATATCTCAAGAGCACAATTGGTGTAGGTTTTTGGTACCCCCGTACCGAATCTTTTGATTTGATTGGCTACACGGATTCCAACTACGCTGGATGTAAGTTGGACCGGAAGAGTACAAGTGGGGGTTGTCAATTCTTAGGTTCGTCCTTAGTAAGTTGGTCAAGTCGGAAGCAACATTGCGTTGCTCTCTCCACGACCGAGGCAAAATATATCGACATGGGAGAGAGTGTATCACAATTGTTGTGGATGATACATACTTTAGAGGACTATGGGTTGAGTTACAAGGGTGTGCAAGTGTTGTGTGATAACGTTAGCACAATTAACCTAACCAAGAATCCAGTCCATCACTCTAGGACCAAACACATTGAAGTAAGACACCACTTCATTAGGGATCATGTAGCTAGGAGAGATATTGTACTCTCACATGTAGAGTCTAAATCAAATCTAGCTGACATTTTCACTAAACCACTCCCCGAAAATGAATTTAGTTTTCTAAGACGGGAGTTGGGAATGTGTCGCGCTTCATAGTTTTTCTATTTGCATTCAAACCCTCTATGATTATTTCAAATTGTTGGGGAACAATTGGGTAACTTTGGGGACATCTCACACAAACTATAAGGTTTAACAAAACGTTTTTGCTTGCTAGAAATGGGGTGAGATGTTAGGATCAACTCAATTTCTCAAAATGTTGATGCATCCCTTGAGAAATTAAGTTGACGAGATAATAATCACGGTGGTAACCAAGTATGGGTAAAACCATTGCATAACATATGTGTATATGGCTCCATGATCATACTTGAATATTCCAATTAAGGAAACTTGATTGGAACATTGGATTTGATACAAACTTAGTTGAAATTGCTTGAATGATTGTTGATTGAGTTTGACTCCATTTGGATGGATCAAAGTGATTGTTGAACCTATAAGGACTTTTGATTCTTGTTCAGGGATCAATTCTAGTCATGAGATCATGTCCAAGTTCGATAAACTTCAACAGATCTCGTTGGAAAGTTTCAGAAATTCTGAAACTGAACATTTCAGTTCGTATCAGGGAGTATCAGGAACCCTGATTGGTCACCGGACCGATCAGGCATAGGGCTGATCGGTCCCCGGAACGATCTGGCTCCTTCCTGTGGTGATCGGTCCACAGACCGATCAGAGGGCCAGCAGTGACTTTCCAAAACTTTGACCAAGTGTACTGAGCTAGCCTAGATCGGTCCCCGGACCGATCTGGCACCCTGCTGGGACCGGTCCACAGACCGATCAGGGGGCTCACTGGTTTCTCTCCGAACCCTACTGTTCGTATCCTGATTGGTCATCCGACCGATCAGGATCTCTCCTGATCGGTCTCCCGACCGATCAGGCCCAGGTCAGTCCGATCAGGCTATAGCCTGATCGGTCTGGGCGCGATCAGATCGAACGGTGATCCGTTCAGACGCATTAAATTCTGGTTGGTGGACCGATCCACCAACCGATTAACTTCGCGAAAACTTACCACTGCCGAACCCTAGCGCCGAAAGACCTCCCATTTGCGCAACCCTGTGCGAGAGCTTTTCCCAGTGCCCTCGTCTCTCATTCGTGAGTGTGCGGTGCTAAGGAGTCTTCTCCAAGCCCTATTTTTCTTCCTGCGTCCTGCGTCTCTCTCTCACCGAAGGACCTCGCAATCATCTCTTGCGCCAAGTCTCTCTTTGCGCAAGCTTGTTCTTCCGATCTAAGAACTTCTCCATGGCACCAAAGTGAGTTTTTAGTTTAGCTTTCTTTACAAATCATTTCCTATATTATGGTGTGAGGCTAACCGTGTTTTGTGCTGTGACTTTTTTGTTTTGCCGTGATCTCTTGTTTTGGCCGTGACCCATCTGTGTCATATCTTGCTCGTGATCAATTCTATCTTCTGATTACATTGTGTTCTTTTGATCATTGTCATTCTCTGATTGGGTCTTATCTTTAATGATCAATTCTTGAATTGTTGATTCAACCTATGTCCATCTTGATCAATCGATTCAAACCATGTGTGATCACTTCCCTAATTAAATCATGTTTGTATGATCAATTCTTGAATCCAATCTATAGAAAGTCTTCTAAGGGTAAGGAACCTATGGAGGATAGTTCTAAGGGCAAAGGCCCTTCATCTTCTACACCTCCTCCGAGGCCTCCACCTCCCTCGCATACTAGATTTCAGAACATTCACTGTGCCCTAAACTTTCATTGGCACAACTTCAAACTAATGCCATGTCGGTCAGTGGACCAAACTTTTGTTTATGAACATTGTCCTACGGTGAGAGGAATCATTAAGTACTATGAGCTTCAAAACATCCTTTTCTTAGAGAGGCCAATCAATGTTGATTTGGTCTCTGAATTCTACAATAATCTGGCCAATGGGGAGGGCACGGGGTGGCGGACCCGTGTCGCCAGTGTCGATCTTGATTTTACCTTATCAGCCTTCACTGTGTTTCTGGGTTGCCGTCGCTCCGATAATGACTTTTCGCTCTATCCCTATCTTCCTGACCCTCTTCCTGTCCCCTTTACTGGAGTCACTCCTGACTCCATCTATGAGCATTTTCTAGGCCACCCCAGGCCACGGGGTTACAGTGCGCGCACCCGTACGTTTCCCACGTTTCCTGCTCTCCATCTATCCCCCATTGATTATGTTCTGTTTAAGATTATCACAAATTGTCTCCTTCCGACTACTTCAAAGCGTCTTGATGAGATCCATCCATTCCACTGCCTGATGCTTTACGGGATGCATCTGCAGTTAGATTTTGACATAGCACAATCCATTTATTTCTCCATCATTGTCCATGGTCTGAGGTATGGCCAGACGATCTATATGCCATTCGGCCATATCATCACTGTCTGGCTGCAGTCCGTTGGGATCGATGTTTCACAGGGTCGTACTATATCTATGGTGCGACAGGACTGCCGACTTGATCATCGCATGCTGGCCCAGTCTGGTATTGTTGTCGGATCACTAGGGTTACGTTGGAAGAATCAGAGACATATGGGGGAGTTTCCAGGAGCAGCCCATTCCCAGGAGCAGCCCGCTGATATAGAGGATTATGATGAGTGGGCTCCTGACCTCCGATGGTAGATTGCGGAGTTAGAGCGGATGCTGCAGCACGAATTGCATATCTCGGAGCTCTGGCGACAGGAGGTCCGCTCAGAGTGTCAATCTTTCGATCGACGCCTGGCTACACTAGCATCTGACATCTCAGACATGAGCTCATTCCAGGACAGATGGTATGAAGAGTGGTATCATCACATATTTCCTGATAGTGCATCTCCCAGTGGCCCTTCACCGGGGGATATCATCTACATTGATGATTCCGACGATGATCCAGCTGACGATTGACTGCTCTCTGCTGTTGGTTGATTGATTTCTGATCTTTTGATGGCTGTGTCCATTTTGACTTTTACTTGTTATGGCATTGAGTTGCACCTACTATATATCTGGTTATTTTCTGTATAGCCGCTATCTTTGCGTGTACTTGTTATGGCATGATGTATTTCTTGTCATTTTATGCTCATTAGTAGATTATATGGTGATGTTTTGACTATATGCCTCATTCTATATCTCCATGTTCATGCTTATAATGCCATGTCTAGTTGATACATATGACTGTCATGACATGCTTTGTGAGTTGTTACTTCATGTTCGTATGATGCATGTGATTGCTATATCTTGCTCTATCTTTTTCACATGTGTTCATATGGTTATTCAACAACCTATCACATCTTTGTTGATTTGGGATACCCCTAGGGTTGAGGGGGAGTTTGTTTTAATCTTAACAGCCCCTCTAGCCCCTTTTAGGTGTTCGACAAAGGGGGAGAGTGTGGATTGGTTAAGTTTAGAATGATCATGTTGTAGAGGGAGGATCTGGATTCCCCTATGATTCTAAATTTAGAAAACATGATTAAGAATCCCTAAACTTAAAATCGGGTTGTCAAACAACAAAAAGGGGGAGATTGTTGATGCAGTCTGGCCCTGATTGTTGTTTTGGTGTTGACAACGATTTTAGTTTAGGTTGATGATTATGATGATTATGATTAAGTCCTGATCGAGGATTAGGCATGTTATGCAGAATCCTAGTCTGGAGGGCTAGGTGTTGGAAAAATCCTAACCTGGAGGGTTAGGTGTGAAAAATCCTAGCTTGGAGGGCTAGGTGTTGGAAAAGTCCTAATTCGGAAGGGTTGGGTGAAAAGTCCTAGCTTGGAGGGCTAGGTGAAAAGTCCTAACTTGGAGGGTTAGGTACAAATTCCCATCCTGGAGAATTAGGTGAAAAGTCCTGGCTTGGAGGGTCAGGTGCCTAGATTGGAGGTCTAGGTTGGATAAAGTTCTAACATGGAAGGGTTGGGTGAAAAGTCCTAGCTTGGAGGGCTAGGTGAAAAGTCCTAGCTTGGAGGGCTAGGTGAAAAGTCATAACTTGGAGGGTTAGGTGCAAATTCCCAACTTGGAGAGTTAGATGGAAAAATCCTTAGCTTGGAGGGCTAGGGTGGATGGAAACTTAGCTTGGAGGGATAAGTTTGAGTCCCTGGATCGGTCTGTTGACCGATCAGGGAATCTGGCACGCTGCTCCATCGTGGATCGGTCAGGTGACCGATCCAGCAATGACTGATCGGTCTGGTGACCGATCAGGGAGCACACAGTGAGGTTGGGAACCTACTGTACTGCTCCTGATCGATCCGGTGACCGATCAGGGAGTGCGTGTTTCACCCACTGCTTGGCTCCTGATCGGTCTGGTGACCGATAAGGGAGCAAACAGTGAGGTTGAGTTCCCCTGCTGATCTGTACCTGATCAGTCTGGTGACAGATTAGGATCACTGTGCAGATCGTTCTGGAGAACGATCCAGCTTCACAGGTTTCTCACTAAGATCGATCAGGACGGTGCCTGATCGGTCTGATGATTATCTGATCGGACTGGAGACTGATCAGGAGAACCCCTGATCGGTCAGTTGACTGATCAGAAGGCTTAGGCTGGGAAACTCAGAAATAGCCCGATGTAAGGGGTGGATCGGTCTGTTGATCGATCCACAACCTGGGATCGGTCTGGTGATCGATCCAGGAGAGTCCCAAAGAAATCGCGATTTCTAATCGAGCGTTGGGGATCGATCAGGATGAAGCCTGATCGGTCTGGACCCAGCCTGATCGGTCTGGTGACCGATCAGGAGTCGCTCTGATCGGTCGGGTGACCGATCACTTTAATTCAAATTGCACTGTCAGACGCTCTGATCGCGTCTGACCATATCCGATTCACTGCTGTTTGCCTCTGATATTTGATTTACTGTGTGATATACTGATCTAACAGTCTGATTAAGCTGCAGGTGACAGGGGAGGATTCAAACACTCAAGGAGAAGTCAATGGAGGCTTTCCTTGGAACATGTTTGTCCGTTTCTCATCTCAGGTTGCAACGGCTGGAGCTGCAAAACTGAAGCCGCTGACTGAAGCTTGGCTGAGGGAGCTCAGGAAGTTCAGTAAGGGTTCAGTGGTAGCTGGCATTGGCAGTGAGGCAGCTGGAGGCTGCTGGAGATGAGGTCACCTGGTGCTGTGTGGAGAATCAAAAGCACGGAAGTTGGCTTCGTGGAAGCAGGGTTCGCATACTGACTTCTAGCTGCGTTTTGAGTTCTCCACATCAAGCTTGCACGTTCTGAAGTTTCATCCTCTTGAGCAAGCTGCTGAAAACTTGAAGCAACCTTCCCTTACTTGAGCGCTTGAAGGAGAGAACAAGGAGCTGGGAGTCCGACAGCGAGAAGACACGAGGAAGGGTTTCTTGCGTGAGATCGCCGCTGGGTGGAGCTCAGGAAAGCTTGTTGTGTTCTTGTCCTTGCTAAGTGTTTGAGTAAGATCTTTCTTGTTGTTTCTTTGTGCTTAAACTTAAATCTGTTATTGAAACGCTGTGGAGAGGTTTCTCCACCGAGAAGGAGGTTGTTTCTTATCCGGTGATAACCGGGGCTTGATCTGCCGACGATCAAGGGATCGCCCACCTTAAGGGCATGCCAAGGAGTAGGGGCAAGTTATCCCTGAACCTTGTAAATTCTCCTTGTTAGCGATCTTGCTAATCTTGCTAGTTAGTTTTCTATTTTAGTTTCTGCACATTCTGTTTTTCATACTTCCGCTGTGCTACTAACAACTCCAAGTGTAGAAACTCACTAAGTTCTTGAAGTCAAAGTGATTGGCTATATTCACCCCCCTCTCTAGCCATCCCGTTTCCAACACTAACAAGTGGTATTAGAGCCGGTTCATTTTGGGAGAACTAACCATCGATCGGAGCAATCAAAGAATGGTGTTTCAAGAGGGTTATAGTACCGCAAGGCCACCGTTCTTCGACGGCAATGACTTCACCTATTAGAAAGGTAGGATGGAGTATTACCTCATGAATGACATCGAAAATTGGTTGAGTATTGTAGATGGCTTCGATGCACCCGTAAATGAAAGAGGGGAGCCACTACCCGATGAGAAATTGGACCAAGGAGATGATGAAGAAGGCGCAAGCCAATGCGAAGGCCACCACAACACTTCAATGAAGATTATCAAAAGAATAACTAAACAAGGTGGGGCCTTTCAAGAGCGCAAAGGAACTTTGGGAGAAGCTCGTCAAGCTTAACGAAGGATCAAATGAGTCAAGAAGGGCAAAGAAGGACCTCTTGGTAGCCCAACTACAATCACTCACAATGAAGGCCAACGAAACGGTAAGCCAATTACATGGAAGAGTCAAAGAAATAATCAACGAACTCCATGTCATTGGTGAGAAGGTTGAGAATCAAGATATTGTGAGGTATGTTCTTCAATCATTCCCTAGGACAACTTTGTGGGCATCAATGGTTGATGCCTACAAAGTTTTGAGGGATCTCTCTATGGTAAAGTTAGATGATTTATTTTGTGAATTCGACTTACATGAGCAAGCTAACATTTTTACTAAAGTGAAAGGTGTAGCTTTTATTGTAGAAAAGGAAAGGAAAAAGAAGAAGGAGAAGAAGAAGGTCATCTACTCGTCATCATCTGACTCGGAAGAGTCAAGCACTTCAATGGATAACGACCAAGAAGCCTACATGGTAAGGAAAATGGGAAGAGCTTTTAAAAGTGGCCAATGCACTCAGCCGGAAGTTGAGTGCCACCTTGATGTCCATATCTATATTACCCCGCCCACTCGAAAGAGAAATTATGAATTTTGGGATCGAGGTTATCTCCGGACGGCTTTCTACCATGACATTAGCACCAACGCTGTTCGAGGACATATTGGAAAAACAAAATGGCAATCCGAGTCTTCAGAGAATCAAACACGAGATCCTAGAAGGAAAGGACGATGGTTTTCGTATCGCCGATGGGGGAGTACTATACCTTAGGGATTGTCTATGTATCCCTAATGTTCCGGAGCTGCGGAGAGAAATTTTAGCAGAAGCTCACGGAACCCCTTATTCGCTACATCCGGGATCCTGCAAAATGTATCAAGATCTGAAGGAGAAATTCTGGTGGTCCGGTATGAAGAGAGATGTGGCTCAGCATGTCAGCACTTGCCTGACTGCCAACAAGTGAAGGCAGAACACCAGCGACCCGGAGGAGTTCTGCAGCCACTTCCAATTCCGAAATGGAAATGGGAAGATATCTCTATGGATTTCATTTCAGGACTTCCCAGGACTACAAACGGATATGATGCAATATGGGTAATTGTGGACAGGTTGACGAAGTCTGCTCACTTCCTAGCAATCAAGATGACTTATTCGATTGAGCAACTAGCTCAATTATATGCTAAGGAGATAATCAGACTTCATAGAGCTCCCAAGACCATCATCTCAGATAGGGATGGTCGCTTTACCTCATATTTTTGGGAGTACGTTCAGAAGTCTCTCGGCACTAAACTACGATTCAGCACTGCTTTTCACCCTCAGACTGATGGGCAAACTAAACGAGTGAATCAAGTACTGGAGGACATGTTGCGGGCTTGTGCCCTGGATTTCAAAGGGAGTTGGTGCCGATACCTATGTTTAGCGGAATTCGCTTACAATAATAGCTACCAAGCTACTATCGGAATGACACCTTATGAAGCTTTGTACGGGAGGAGATGTAGGTCTCCAATCTGTTGGTATGAGGGTGGTGAAAAGAAGGAAATGAGGCTCAAGACGGATCTCATCGACGACACCACCCGAGCTATACAGAACATTCGACAACGGATAAAAGCTGCTCAAAGCCGGCAGAAAAATTATGCGGATGTCCGGCGTAGGCCACTGGAATTTGATATTGGAGATTTGGTATTCCTCAAAGTGGCCCCTATGAAAGGGGTAACGAGATTTGGGAAGAAAGGAAAACTAAGTCCGCGTTATGTGGGACCGTACCCGATTCTGAAAAGAGTCGGCAAGGTGGCATATGAGCTAGAGCTGCCTCAAGAGATGTCGGCTATCCATACCGTGTTCTATGTGTCAATGCTCAAGAAGTGTATTCCAAACACATATCAAGTGATCAAGCCGCAGACAGTACAAGTTCAAGGGGATCTAAGTTTTGAAAGCCGACCTATCCAGATCTTGGATCAGGAAGTCAAAAAGCTAAGGAACAAAGAGGTACCCTTAGTCAAGGTCCTATAGCAAAGTCAAAGGTTCGAGGAAGCTACCTGGGAACGCGAGGACGAGATGAGATGCAAGTACCCAGAGCTATTCTAAGTTCGAGGACGAACTTTCACGAGGTATGGGGGATTGTAACGACCCGGAAAATTTTCTCAATATTTTCTTTAAAATATTGATCATGCCTAGATAGAATCTCAAGGAGCATAGGGACACTAGTATGAACCTTAGCATGATTATCCATGATTTTCGATATAGATTAGGAAGTAGTATGAGCCTTACATGGGCCCTTCTAATACCATGGCTATTAAGGGACCTTAGGTAAAAATTTTATCAAGAATGGAAATAGATTTTAATTAGAAATATTAACATGAGTCGTAGTGGGCTCTTATATGGCCTTGGAAAAAAATAATTATAAAAGTAATAAAAAGAAGTGCATGCACCAAGGATTAAACCTTGGACCTAGTGTATCACCATGCATGTACTAACCAATTCACCTAGCAAGGGAGTGCTATTAGGGAATGAAGAGGATTTTAGTTAAGGTTTAAGGAAGTGAAGGGTCACCATGAGAAGAGGCACCATTCCCCTTCATTTGCCCCCTTCACTTAGTATAAAAGAGAGGGGAAGGGAAGAGACAACTTATCACTTAAGTTATTATTTTCTTCTTCCACCAAAGCTCCTTCTCTCCCTCTTCTTCCTCCTAGCCGAAAACCTACAAAGGGGTTTCCCCTTGGAGAAGCTTCACAAGAAGACTTATTCTTCAAGATCCAAGGGCTTCCTACAAGACTACAAGGACTAGGGGTGGTCTAAGGTCAAGGAGGTTCTCTTTTTGCTTCTCTATTCAAGGTTATAATCAAGATAAACCAAGGTAAGACTCCCTCACCTGTGGTATAATGATTTTTCCTTGATGTTTATCATGATATGAAGTTTTGTTGGGTTCCATGTTGGGAAAACCATGAACTTGACTCCTACAACTTTCGGCCAAGGTAGGTTTTAGGGTTAGGATGATGTTAAAACCTTATTCATGTTTCCTAATGCTTCCTTAAGATAAATAAAGAGGGTATGGTGAGTGGTGGAATTTTTGAAGCACCAAAGGCCCTTGGTAACTTTCGGCCACCACCATGGGTTCATAGTTAGGACTAGATCTAACTCTCTATGCATGTTCCTTATGGTTCCTTAATATACAAGGGATGTTAATGGTGAATTGTATAAATTTTACATGCCCTTGTGCCCTTGCAAGTTTCGGCCAAGGCATGATATAGGGCTAAGAGCTAGGGTTAACTCTAATCATGGGTTCTAATGGCTCCTATGATATTGTTTATATGGTATTAGGTGTTAATTGGGAGTTTTATGAATTCTCCCATGTGCTTGTGACCTTATAGGGTTTCGGCCAAGACCAAGATGTAGGGCTAGGAGTTAGGGTTAACTCCAATCAAGGGTTCTAATGGCTTCCTATGGTAGTGTATGTATTGTATGTGAATAGGTTCAAGGATGTTGTATGGTTTTTGGTAATGTCCAAACCCTAAGTTTATATGTCATGCATTATGACCCTGTATGTTATGTTATGTATCATATTCTAGTAGGATTTATCTATGAATGTCTTCCACCATATGTTATGAACACATGTGTCGTGAGGTAGGTAGAAGTATGCATGCGTTAAGATAAACACTTTGAATATATGTATAAGATAGTTATGTAAACTTATTCATGTTTATATTGAATGTTATGAACCTAGATAGTATGTATCATGTTCATATGGATCTTACCTATGCATATTTTATGATAAATACCATGATCGTGTATGATATGTAATATGTACCATGTATGTAATGCATGCTTACCTAAGGTACTGTGATCATGCAGGCTTTATGAACTAAGATGGTGTTTATACCTCAGGACATAATTATGTATGTATGTCATGTCTTATGAATGAAAATGATGAATGACGATAAGGTTCATGCCTTCGAGGCATAATGATGATATGCAATGAAAATGATGAATGAAGATAATGTTCATACTTTTAAGGCATAATGATGATGTTATGCATTAAGTATGAATGATGAAATGTTGAGTATGCTTTATACCTTACCCCATGTAATAGGATCCTGTTTATGTCTTTAATCATGCCATGTATGTTCTATGAATGAAGAAGTATGTGAAACTATTTTACTTTATGAATGTGCTTGTCACGCCCCGAGACCTAGGAGTCGCAGATCCAATAGAAAATCGGACAGCACCTCCCCTGTCCGACGGACAATTTACACAATACAAACATATCACGCAATATATATTTGGTCTCAGGCCTCCAAAATAGATAAACACAACATAAAAGCACCAGACAACTAAGTAAATCATACCTGACTGCGGACCGGTCCGACTTACGACAAATCAACAAATACATAAACCCCTTAGGGCACACTACAACACTCACAAGACATACACAAAGTCCTAAATGAAATATGAAATAAATACATCGCCAGTACAAAAACAAAACCCTGTCGTCGCTATGGGTAGGGGCTGGCTGCTGGGCTCTTCCGGCGACTCCAAGTATTTCAGCCTGAAAATAAAAATATATGGCAACGGTGTGAGTCCATAAACTCAGCGAATACCCAGCAGATATGCATAGTACGTTATAATAACAATAGGAGTCTACGCTGATACAGTCTCATATAAACAATAGGAAAGGGTATATTGAAGATACTGAATAACGATATATACCAGAATCCATCTATCCTGTAGAGGGTGAAATAAATCCCTATGGAACAAGTATAACATATAATCCAAGATAAACAGGTATTCACTATATGCATGTCAATCAAGTGTAGAAATCAAATGCAGCAAACAATGCACAATGCAAAATATGCACATGGTGCAATGATATGTGTCACCCCTGACACCAGTCAGATCATCGTCCACTTGTCATAAATGAACGTCCGAAAGGGTAGAGCTATGACAACTGTACGCACCCTGCTATCACTGCTCCTGAGTGACCGAGTGGACAGGATGCCGGCGGAGGTCTCTCTCCTACCCCAAGCAATGGGGGAGTCTAACTCTCACCTTCTCGTGTCTCAGGACGAGAAGGGATCCCTGGCTGCTACCAAGCACCGGAACCACCCTCAAAATAGTGACCGTGCAGAGCAATACAGGGCAAATGCACACACCCTATGGTAGCCACTATCCCTGAGTGGATGTGTGTGCATATCCTCATGTAATTGACGATGGGCTCAGACTACATAGGAGCCGATGATCGTCAGCATGCAATAATGCAAGGATGGTGCATGATCCAAACTGTAACGCCCGCCCCTTACCGTTAAGGTGGCGTGTAACCTTTTTCCTACTTAACTTATATTATTGCATATGATTCACAACATTGCAGCGGAAATAAAACATGTTTTCATATAATCATATGCAAAGGAGAAGGAGTGTAAATATTAATCATGTAACATCTAATAGCATCCATACTTAAATAAACTCCAAAGAACTAGCAAGTATCATGCATAAAGTAGCAACATATGTCTTATTAGAAATAAGAACTAAGTCTATAGATGACACTAAAGTGGATCGATCAGTCAAGTCACACCACACACATTAGCCCTTCCTGCAGCTTCCCTTTCTTTAGTAATTTCTATGTTGATCTGCAACATAAGCAAACAAACTATAAGTATAAAACTTAGTAAGCTCTTTCCTACTCACTAAATCCATACGTCACACGCATTTGAGAGACATATAACATCTTATGCATAGCATAAAAATACATAAGGCATATAAACATATGAAGGCATATAAACATAGAACATATGCATTGTAAAAACATTTACGATGCTCTTTAGAAAACATAGTAAATAATACTTTAAAATCATATACATCATCTTCTTTGGGGTCCCCGGCTTTGTACCCATTCTTTCTTTTACGCGCATACCCCTATGTAGGATGCTAGGTAGCTAATCCCGACCTACAGGGGTCTACATTCTAGGCTTACTATATTTCAGCCTAGGCACAGCTTCGGTAGTCCAGAACCGTGGATCTTTTTCAAGACTCGGTACAAGCCATTCTTTAAAGTAAAATACATATATGCATTCTTTTCTTTTCCTTCTTTCTTTCATATAGAACATGCATTCTTTTCTTTCTTTCTTTCATATTGCATGTACTATAGACATTCAATCATTCATAATCATAAGCATACTTTCATATATAGAACATGCATTCTTTCTTTCTTTCATATTGCATGTACTATAGGCATTCAATCATTCATAAACATAGGCATACTTTCATGGCATAATCATTAGCATAAATAGCAAGACATGGAAGGACCTTTCTTTTAACACATGTAAGTGAAGCAACCATCATGCTAGTTTCATCAATACATCATACTTATAACATGCTTGTCTTAATTAAGGCAATATGTTAGTTTAATCTTTCTTTTCTCATTTTAATACATGCTGGCCGAACCTTCATAGCAAGGATATCATAGCATAAGAGTCATATAATCATGGAGATAAAAACATACATTACATAAGAGGTCATTTACAAGTACACTGGTAGTCTAGACTTCACTAAACACTAGTTTAGGTGCATGAATTGTAGTTGAACTTATTCTTAGCCTTTATTCTAGTAATTGGCCAAAATTCACAGTATGTATAACATGGTCTAAAAGTTCATATAACATGTAAACAAAAACATATTTTACCATTAAGGTCATATACAAGCATAAAGGTAGTCTAGGCTTCATTAAACACTAGTTTAGGGGCATGCTTTGTACTCGAGCCTATTCTTAACCCTTATTCTTGTAATTTGTCGAAACTCACAGTAGGGATTTCATAGCATAATCATTCACATAACATGGGAATAAAAGCATATTTTTCATAAGAATTCATTCACAAGTGCAAAAGTAGTTTGTACTTCACCAAACACTAGTCTAGGTGTATGATCTAGAGTTCTACTTGGATTATCATGCATATGGGTACATATAACATTTTTCTAAACATCAATACATAGAATGAAGCATGAGTTTAGGCTCAAACAACTTAGATAAGGTACTGACCCTAAGGTATAAATTATTTTCATCATGAAATAAAACACCCAATCACATGCATATCACTTGATTTAACTATAACTTCATGAAGGTCTATAAAAATCTGTTTTAAGGCATAATTTAAGGTCCCTTGGATGAATGTTACAGGGGTCCCTTAGCATAGATTCCACAAATTTTCATGGCCTAAAACATTTATATAGCAAGGAAACAATCATTAGAACAATAGCCTACTTCATGCATCAACATTTACCCATTTCATGACTTGGCCGAATTCTTCCAAGTCCTTTACATCATGGAGGGCATTCAAACACCATGTATCCATCATATATTCGTTACAAAAAGGTAGTAACAATTTTATGAACTCTTCCTTTAAGTTTTTGGACATAGAAAAGGGGGGGGTACCCCTTTATGGCCGAAACTTCCCTCAAGGTTTTCTTCCATTCTCTTTCACCCAACATCACAAGCAAACATAAAAATCATAAAAACACATAAAAAAGCCATTATGTTGCAGGTGAGTGTGTCTTACCACTTGTGCTTATGTTCCCAAAAGATCTCCAAATTTTGGAGAAGAAAAGACCTCTTAAACTCTAACACTCCTCTTGTTCTTCTTTTGGTCCGGTTTTCTCTAGGAGGTGAATGACTTGAAAATGGTAGCAAGGGCCACAAGGATTTCGGTGAGGAAGAGAAGGAAGGAGAAGAGTTTGGTAGAGAGAAAGGGGGGAGGTTTCTTGGTCGAAATGCCTTAGGCATTTCCTCCTCTTCATGGCCTTTTATTGTGAGTAAAGAGGCAAGCACCTCTTTAATGGTGTCTCTTCAATTTTCTTGTGTCTCTTCATCTTCTTTCCCACTTATCTACAATTTCCCATCCACTTCTAATAGCACTCCCTTGCTAGGTGAATTGGTTACATGAATATTCTTAAGGCTTTGCTTTCCGTTGAGATCCAAGGTTCAATCCTTGGCACCTCCTTTTCTTTTTGCTTTCTTTTCCTTTTTATTTTCTTCAAGCCCATGTAACCAAAGCCCAACAAGAGAATGCTACCCATTTAGTTCATACACATGCATATTCATATCATTATTCATTCATTCATGTGTAGGATACCCAAGCATAACATTAAATATAATACCTAAGCATAATTATCTCACATCCACTACATGCCAAGATAATGCCTAACATTTCTTTATTCATAATTTTTCCCACTAAATTCATAATATTATTCTTGGCCACATGTTCCATTATTTCTATGCTAGAGCGGAAAATTTGGGGCGTTACAATCCACCCTCCCTTCTGAAAAGTTCGTCCTCGAACTTAAAACAACTCGGGGTACTTGCGTCTCATCTCGTCCTCGAACTTAAAATTAAGCTTTCACATATTAATTGATTCTCATAATTCGCATCTCCTCTTCATTATAATTTCTCCCATCGCTCTATCTTTAACAATCTACTTTCTTAGATCAATCAGCACTTCATTAACTAAACATTATTCCTCTACAAATGTATTTAAGACTCTCTTCTGATTTTAACACCCTTATCGCAGTCTTCGATTCGGGTCTATTTTACTTATCTTAACTACTTTACTACAACATATTTACTTATTCATCAACATTAATCCTCATCATTGTTTTTTTTATTTCTTGATATTAATTATAGTCTTCTCTAATTATATATAATAACAATTTGTCTACTAGTATCTAACTGCTTGCTTTAATCTTTCATTTTATGCTTTATTTCATAACATGTCTATCTGTTTCTGTCTAACTCGCATTATTGAATATCATGTTTCATACTCTTCCAAGCTTCCTGCTTTTCTCATTATTTAATATATCATAATCAAATTCTAATCATAATTACTTCTCTTCTGAACTATCTGTAGTTTGCGTTTTAAAAGACAATTCTTAACTCTAAATATTCTTTAAACTGAAGGTTTTGTTGTTCTATGTCATTTCACTATATCTCATTCTTATACGATTTAGTATTTCTTTAAACTTATCTTATCAAATCTGATTCTATTTTTATTTATATCATGTCATCTCTTATCTTGCTTCTCCAACTTTCCAGTCTTCTTGACAATTCTCTGCTTCATAAATCATATAACTTTATACTTATCTTTCTCAACCAAGATCTGACTTTATTCTAGCGCTCTTCTCTTATTTCTTACAACACCTACTACACATCATTCTATTATCTTCTAGTTATAAATGGACTTACTCAGCTATTAACCTATATATTCTCTTTTTAATATTTTTTCAATATTCTATTCTTCATAAGACTTTCTTTATTATTTTATGATTCTACTCTCCATTGCTTTATATTCTATAAAACTTATTTAAAGTCTTCTCACTATAATACTAAATCTCATTCTCGATGTTCTTACACTTTAACTTTATGTAGTCTTCTTGCTCTGCTGTTTAAACATTTTACTATCATTATGCTTATTATTTATATGGACATCTGACGTGACTTTACCAATTACATATGTTACTCGATCTTCTAGCCATGCTGTTTTCACGAAAGACTACATAGGCTAGTATAAGGTTATTGTCATTTCCATTCATATACATCTTAAATCATTGTCATTACAAGGCATGATAAGGTATCTTCCTAGTTTTATCCAAGGTAAAATCATGCTTCCATCATACATATCATTTTAAATCATTGTCATCATAAGGTATCTTCCTAGTTTTATCCAAGGTAAAATCATGCTTCCATCATACATATCATGCATCATACTTGCATAATTCAGTTATCAATATAAACATGAAATAAGGCAAGTACAGAATTTCTTACTTGGAAGCGGCAGGAGGCAGACTTGATGTGTGTGTAGTGAGATGACAAACTGCTCTGATATCATACTATAACGCCCGCCCCTTACCGTTAAGGCGGCGTGTTACCTTTTTCCTACTTAACTTATATTATTGCATATGATTCACAACATTGCAGCGGAAATAAAATATGTTTTCATATAATCATATGCAAAGGAGAAGGAGTGTAAATATTAATCATGTAACATCTAATAGCATCCATACTTAAATAAACTCCAAAGAACTAGCAAGTATCATGCATAAAGTAGCAACATATGTCTTATTAGAAATAAGAACTAAGTCTATAGATGACACTAAAGTGGATCGATCAGTCAAGTCACACCACACACATTAGCCCTTCCTGCAGCTTCCCTTTCTTTAGTAATTTCTATGTTGATCTGCAACATAAGCAAACAAACTATAAGTATGAAACTTAGTAAGCTCTTTCCTACTCACTAAATTCATACGTCACATGCATTTGAGAGACATATAACATCTTATGCATAGCATAAAAATACATAAGGCATATAAACATATGAAGGCATATAAATATAGAACATATGCATTGTAAAAACATTTAGGATGCTCTTTAGAAAACATAGTAAATAATACTTTAAAATCATATACATCATCTTCTTTGGGGCCCCCGGCTTTGTACCCATTCTTTCTTTTGCACGCATACCCCTATGTAGGATGCGAGGTAGCTAATCCCGACCTACAAGGGTCTACATTCTAGGCTTACTATCTTTCAGCCTAGGGACAGCTTCGGTAGTCCAGAACCGTGGATCTTTTTCAAGACTCGGTACAAGTCATTCTTTAAAGTAAAATACATATATGCATTCTTTTCTTTTCCTTCTTTCTTTCATATAGAACATGCATTCCTTTCTTTCTTTCTTTCATATTGCATGTACTATAGACATTCAATCATTCATAATCATAAGCATACTTTCATATATAGAACATGCATTCTTTCTTTCTTTCATATTGCATGTACTATAGGCATTCAATCATTCATAAACATAGGCATACTTTCATGGCATAATCATTAGCATAAATAGCAAGACATGGAAGGACCTTTCTTTTAACACATGTAAGTGAAGCAACCATCATGCTAGTTTCATCAATACATCATACTTATAACATGCTTGTCTTAATTAAGGCAATATGTTAGTTTAATCTTTCTTTTCTCATTTTAATACATGCTGGCCGAACCTTCATAGCAAGGATATCATAGCATAAGAGTCATATAATCATGGAGATAAAAACATACATTACATAAGAGGTCATTTATAAGTACACTGGTAGTCTAGACTTCACTAAACACTAGTTTAGGTGCATGAATTGTACTTGAACTTATTCTTAGCCTTTATTCTAGTAATTGACCAAAATTCACAGTATGTATAACATGGTCTAAAAGTTCATATAACATGTAAACAAAAACATATTTTACCATTAAGGTCATATACAAGCATAAAGGTAGTATAGGCTTCATTAAACACTAGTTTAGGGGCATGCTTTGTACTCGAGCCTATTCTTAACCCTTATTCTTGTAATTTGTCGAAACTCACAGTAGGGATTTCATAGCATAATCATTCACATAACATGGGAATAAAAGCATATTTTTCATAAGAATTCATTCACAAGTGCAAAAGTAGTTTGTACTTCACCAAACACTAGTCTAGGTGTATGATCTAGAGTTCTACTTGGATTATCATGCATATGGGTACATGTAATATTTTTCTAAACTTCAATACATAGAATGAAGCATGAGTTTAGGCTCAAACAACTTAGATAAGGTACTGACCCTAAGGTATAAATTATTTTCATCATGAAATAAAACACCCACTCACATGCATATCACTTGACTTAACTATAACTTAATGAAGGTCTATAAAAATCTGTTTTAAGGCATAATTTAAGGTCCCTTGGATGAATGTTACAGGGGTCCCTTAGCATAGATTCCACAAAATTTCGTGGCAAGGAAACAATCATTAGAACAATAGCCTACTTCATGCATCAACATTTACCCATTTCATGACTTGGCCGAATTCTTCCAAGTCCTTTAAATCATGAGGGCATTCAAACACCATGTATCCATCATATATTCGTTACAAAAAGGTAGTAACAATTTCATGAACTCTTCCTTTAAGTTTTTGGACATAGAAAAGGGGGGTACCCCTTTATGGCCGAAACTTCCCTCAAGGTTTTCTTCCATTCTCTTTCACCCAACATCACAAGAAAATATAAAAATCATAAAAACACATAAAAAAGCTATTATGTTGCAGGTGAGGGAGTCTTACCACTTGTGCTTATGTTCCCAAAAGATCTCCAAATTTTGGAGAAGAAAAGACCTCTTAAACTCTAACACTCCTCTTGTTCTTCTCTTCTTTTGGTCTGGTTTTCTCTAGGAGGTGAATGACTTGAAAATGGTAGCAAGGGCCACAAGGATTTCGGTGAGAAAGAGAAGGAAGGAGAAGAGTTTGGTGGAGAGAAAGGGGGGGGGGAGGTTTCTTGGTCGAAATGCCTTAGGCATTTCCTCCTCTTCATGGCCTTTTATTGTGAGTAAAGAGGCAAGCACCTCTTTAATGGTGTCTCTTCAATTTTCTTGTGTCTCTTCATCTTCTTTCCCACTTATCTACAATTCTCCATCCTCTTCTAATAGCACTCCCTTGCTAGGTGAATTGGTTATATGAATATTCTTAAGGCTTTGCTTTCCGTTGAGATCCAAGGTTCAATCCTTGGCACCTCCTTTTCTTTTTGCTTTCTTTTCCTTTTTATTTTCTTCAAGCCCATGTAACCAAAGCCCAACAAGAGAATGCTACCCATTTAGTTCATACACATGCATATTCATATCATTATTCATTCATTCATGTGTAGGATACCCAAGCATAAAATTAAATATAATACCTAAGCATAATTATCTCACATCCACAATATGTCAAGATAATGCCTAACATTTCTTTATTCATAATTTTTCCCACTAAATTCATAATATTATTCTTGGCCACATGTTCCATTATTTCTATGCTAGAGCAGAAAATTTGGGGCGTTACACAAACACATATTCACCCACCAAGTCCTCAACTAACACCTCCGTGTGCTAGGTATAGGTCTGAATCTTATATTGTGGAATACACGTAACCTACTAGGTATACTGAAAAAATAACTAGTGATCTATCAATGTCAACATGCAAGAGGGAACATATCTCTACATCTATGCACATATATTCACCAGACAACAAATGAGACTGTATGAATCTAAACGAGAGATAATCTCAAGGTTAAGCAGTATGTATCAAATACAGGTATACTAAGGCAGATATAGCATATAATCTTACTGTTATCTATAACAAATCACGCATAACAATATGACAATATCTAAAAGATAAGTCAAAAGGTACCCGCCTCAAAATGAAGAATCGATATATGTAGGGAACCTACGGTCCAATAATCAGCAACAGTAAACTCAGTGACCTGTATCAAAACGCAGTTTTAGCTACTTTAACAAATGCTAAATTAGCTAAGTATATCTACAACTCATCTAGGATCACCCTAATCCTAGTAAAGGTCAATACCACAATGATGGAGCTCGCCAAAAATCATTACTAAGTCTATCGACCCAATAACAACCTAATCCCAAGCCAAAACAAAACCAAATATCTATCCAATAGTAGGTTTGATTCCAAATGAATCATTCAATCATTTATCCCAAAGGTACTCACAGCCAATCCCTAAGACAAAACCCCACTATTATCTCATTCCGAATTCCAAACGAGAATGCTACCAAACATCAATCCTCATCCACAGCAAATCCAAAATCCATACATCAAGGCTACAATTCAAACCATTCGAATCAGCTTGCAATAGAAAATTCCCACTTCTTGGTGCTCACGGTAGGTTATCCCAAGCCAAAGAACTAAGCTAAACACTTACCCAAAATAGAAACAAGTCCAGATCTATTTTACAGTTATGCTACAATCTCATCTAAACAATTAGAATCAAATCCCAAAATCAGATTGCACTTAAGAACCAATATCCAAATCTGAAACACTAACAAATGGTATTACATGACAACACACACAACCAAAATCAAATCATGACTTAATCAAGACCAATAGCTAATCCATTCACACTTCAAGCTATCCCCATCCAACACTGTGATAAGAGCTCTAAATAGAAAATTCACATAACTAACATAAAACCTACATCCAATACATGAGCTCAGGACCGATTTCATTCCAAAAGAAAACACAACAGATGGAAACTTAACATATTCTTCCAATTCCAACACCTACTGATCAAAACCACAGTTCATAATAACCTACCAAACAAAATCAAAATAGCATCCCAAGAGCTCCTCTAAATCAAAGATTCAACTCTATGAATTGATCTAAAAAAATCTGAGTCCAAACTGACCACCCAAAGCCAAACCAACCAAGACTCAAATTTAATGAGTTTTACCTTGATCAAATAGCAATATGATCTCCTGTCTAGTTACCGTCGGGATCGAAGCCTCCACAATAGCGCTCCACAAGAATTCCCTTCTTTGATGAGCTCCTACCCGAACCCAAGATTTACCACAGTTAGACTCCACTGATCGCGACTGGAAATCAGAAGCACAATCCCTTGTGAAGAGCAAGATCAGGTGGAGGAAATAGGATTCCCAGTCCAGTGGCCTGCGACAGACCCTCTGGAGAAGATCACATGCAAGAGCAATCATCGGGGAGATCGAAGAAGGTGGAGATGAAAACGAGAGGAGGAGAAGAGGTCGGCGTCGATCGTGGCTAGGGCAGGCGATGAGGGAAGAAAAGAGGTCATCGGCGTTGGGTTCGCTAGCTTCGCAGGGAGAGGAGGTGGCATCGGGTTGTGGCTGTCAGCTAGGGCACGCGAAGGGAAGATGAGAGAAGTTGGGTCGGCTGCGGGCTGCGCTGCGCTAAGGTGAGCGATGAGGAATATTTAAGTGGGAGGGGCTTTTTTACATAAAGCTCCTCTAACTTCCAAATATCTAAACTCTACCCTTAGGGTAAGACTTTTAGCCATTTGATCCTCTTATTTAATATAATCCATGTGAATAAAACTTTCGGGTTAAATTAATTATTCTCTCGTAATTTAAGAGTTTATCCGAAAACCTTGATAAGTTTTAGTTTTTTTATAATAAAGCCCCTTGGGCTCCTCCCGTAGGGCCAAAAACCCTAGACTCTATCCGGAAAAATCTCGAAAAATTTTCTGGTCCGGATTTTCAAATCACCGTATTTTACATTCTCCCCCACTAATAAAAATTTGGTCCCCAAATTTTCTCATTCTTCATACGGCACACACTAGCATCAAAACATTTCTGTACTCATCGTGAGTAATCACTTCGGCTGATACCCTAAGGTTACACTGCTACGGAGCAACTGGATATATCAATCCAGAGGTTATCATCCAATAACCAGATACACCCGATCAATCATTCAATCATCACACATATTCAGGGCACACAATCCTAAGATCGCTGGTGCCCTACCTATACTTCGATCCTCAAACATAAAACGTCAAATCCATGGGTATCACCCAAGTATCCCCAAGTCAATAACATCCTCCAAAACATCACAAGGCATATATATTTATATATATCCTTCAATAAACCGTCAAAAGATAACATATAATTTAAAGATTGTGCCAACATATCGTACCATATGCTACTATCAATAACAGATTTCCTAAGCAATCAACCACCAAAGGATCATTTATCCACCCAATGATCCATCAAAAAGCTACAATCTGGTAGGTCCCTGTCCACTAATAGAATCCTCAAAATACAACATACCATAGAGATTCGTCAATCTCAATCCACCTCTCAACACCAACGAGAATGTCCATTGTGATATCAACCTTATCATCCCGTGAACTAGTAGGTCCATGATAGGGTATTATAACTGAACCAGTGGACATCTTTGATCTCCTGATTAATGTCCAATATCTCACCGGAAGATAAGGATACAACTAACTCCACATCCTCCGCACCCTAGCGAGTCGTACATCCCGATGCACCATCGAGATTATCCAACCATATACACCCAATCTATGAGTCAGAATCCCTCATAGATTAGCGTAGCAACTAGCGAGTCACACCGACCATCGACTCGTAATCCAGTACAGTCCAATTCCTCCATTCCATGGTCAAAACCCTCAGAGGTCCTACTCCATAACAAGGAGATAGAGACATGCTATCTCTTAGGAGTATCTCAACATACTCATAAAGCAATTCCTCTATTTTCCCATAGGTCGTCCTTGATAATATATAACTAGAGGTGACCTAATCTTGTAAGTGATTTGCCTCCGTGCAAAGCATAAGTTCGTAGGTACTTTATTGGTTATTTAGGCCAAGTACAAGCGATAACCCATAAGTGTCTAGCAACTAGCTTCACACTTCTCCGTATTAGCTCATATCACATATCAACATGTACTTTATAAGTCAACAACCAAGTACAAGTGATCTATGGTCAAAGTCCCCAAGGAACAGAATATATCACCCTCTACTAATCATAATAATATGTAGCTAATACTACCCTACTGCATCAATGTAGATCCTGTACTCAAGGCACGACATCTAGCTTATCTGTCCAAAAATGCGTAACATAAAAAGATTGCAACTCCATGAGTTAAAGTGAATTGATCCAATACTGATCAAGCCAATTACAGTAGGCATCCCTAGTTCTCACTCAGCTGATAGTAGCTAGTACAAGTACTATGAATAATACAAGTACTATGAATAATAAGGTCAAGGGAAAAAAATAAAAAATCCTCAACCTCCAATATCTTGTTGACAGGTTGACCCTCATTTTCCAACCTGTATGTCGGTATCACACAAGAATCAATATTTTCCACATTTAGACAAGTCCGCAACAAGTCAACAAATCTCCTTCATAGTCGATCCTGACCATGATTACTATAAACTTATTCTTTAAGTCATCAAATCTAACCAAGTTAATAGACGGGTACAAGAATAATTACATGATCCAATAACCATACCTACATATACAGGAATGGTAACCTTATCCAATAATATGAGACAATTCCAAATCATACCTAAATGTATAGGAAAGGTAACATGATCCAATGATATGAGAAAATTCCTAACTATACTAAAATATACAAGAATAGTAACATAATCCAATAATATGAAAGAATTTCTACCAATACCTAAATACAGGAATAGTAACATGATCTCATAACATGAGAGAATTTCTAACTATACATAAATATACAGGAATAACAACCTGATCCAATGACATGAAAGAAATTCTAACCATACCTAAATATACAGGAATAACAACCTGATCCAATGACATGAAAGAATTTCTAACCATACCTAAATATACAGGAATGGTAACAAGATCCAATATTACAAGAGAATTTCTACCCATCACAACTAGGATAAGGGATACAAGAGATCAGAAGAAATACCTGTCACCAGAAGAAGTCCATCGCGCCAAGTCCCAGACAACCATATCGAGAAAACTACTCCGAACAAATCCGACAAGACTCGTAAAACAAGTAGGAATCACAAACCTACGCTCTTATACCAAAATAAATTGGTATCGAATAGAAACTGTAAATCCACAAGTCCTCAAGGTATCCGACAACCTGGCTCTGATACCAAAATAAATTGTCATGCCCCGAGACTTAGGAGTCGCTGATCCAATAGAAAATAGGACAGCACCTCTCCTGTCCGACGGACAATTTACACAATACAAACATCTCACGCAATATATATTTGGCCTCAGGCCTCCAAAATAGATATACACAACATATGGAAACTTAACATATTCTTCCAATTCCAACACCTACTGATCAAAACCATAGTTCATAATAACCTACCAAACAAAATCAAAATAGCATCCCAAGAGCTCCTCTAAATCAAAGATTCAACTCTATGAATTGATCTAAAAAAATCTGAGTCCAAACTGGCCACCCAAAGCCAAACCAACCAAGACTCAAATTTAATGAGTTTTACCTTGATCAAATAGCAATATGATCTCCTGTCTAGTTCCCGCCGGGATCGAAGCCTCCACAATAGCGCTCCACAAGAATTCCCTTCTTTGATGAGCTCCTACCCGAACCCAAGATTTACCACAGTTAGACTCCACTAATCACGACTGGAAATCAGAAGCACAATCCCTTGTGAAGAGCAAGATCAGGTGGAGGAAATAGGATTCCCAGTCCAGTGGCTTGCGATAGACCCTCTGGAGAAGATCACATGCAAGAGAAATCATCAGGGAGATTGAAGAAGGTGGAGACGAAAATGAGAGGAGGAGAAGAGGTCGGCGTCGACCGTGGCTAGGGCACACGATGAGGGAAGAAAAGAGGTCATCGGCGTTGGGTTCGCTAGCTTCGCAAGGAGAGGAGGTGGCGTCGTGTTGTGGCTGTCGGCTAGGGCACGCGAAGGGAAGATGAGAGAAGTTGGGTCGGCTGCGGGCTGCGCTGCGCTAAGGTGAGCGATGAGGAATATTTAAGTGGGAGGGGATTTTTTATAGAAAGGTCCTCTAACTTCCAAATATCTAAACTCTACCCTTAGGGTAAGACTTTTAGCCATTTGACCCTCTTATTTAATATAATCCATGTGAATAAAACTTTCGTAATTTAAGAGTTTATCCGAAAACCTTGATATGTTTTAGGTTTTTTACAATAAAGCCCCTTGGGCTCCTCCCGTAGGGCCAGAAACCCTAGACTCTATCCTGAAAAATCTCGAAAAATTTTTTGGTCCAGATTTTTGAATCGCCGTATTTTACAGGGCTTGTACCGGACCTAAGTAAGGTCCACGGTTCTGGACTACCGATGAAGCTGTCCACGGTTCTGGACTATCGATGAAGCTGACCATGGTTCTGGACTACCAAAGAAGCTGTCCACGGTTCTAGGACTACCGTAGCTGTCCTTACCCTAGTAGGTCGAGATTAGCTACCTCGTATTTACTTAGGGATGCGCGCATATGATGTATGTATGTGGTACAAGCCAGGGCCCCCATGATGTGATGATTATATTTAAGTATTTATAAGTATGATTTTCAAATAAGCATCCATATGTTATATGCATTTGACTCATGCATCCCTTCATGTTATGCATCCATGTTAAATAATGTTTATTATGTTCATGTTTTATGATTAAGAACCATGACATGTCGAATGTTTATTATGTTTATGTTTTATGCTAAGAATCATACCATGTTAAATGTTTCATACGCTTACGTTTTATGTTAAGAATCATGTCATGTTAAATGTTCCTATGCTTATATTTTATGTGACGTATGGTTTTAGTGAGTAGGGAAGGGTCTTACTAAGCCTATGTGCTTATAGTTTTATTGTCTTATACCGTAGATCAAGCAAGAGGATATTAAGGGAAGCAGTAGGATGGGCAAAAGTATGTGTGTGGTAGTGACATGGCAAGGAAAAAAAAGGAAAAAGATTCTCATATTTATACTTTGTCTCATGGCTTATGTTTTGCACTGTCTTCTTAAGTTTCATACTATACTTATGATAGTTATGTCTGAAGAATAACTTACTACCTATGATACTTATGGCTGCTTTATGTGATTTTTATATCATGATGTTATGTATGATGTTAATATGCTAAGTTACAATGTCACTATGTTCATGAATGATAGTTAAGGCATATATACATGATTCAAATATTAGTTGCATGGTTAAACGCATGTGTATAAAGTTAAAAAAAATATTCTGCTGCATTAAGATATTCATATGCGTATATGTATGTTAGCATAACGCCGCTTCTCGCCACACCGTAAGGGTGGGAAAAAGGCGGGTGTTACAGTAAGTAATCTAAATCATCATACAAAGGTAAAACCTTAATTAGCACTTCTTTGCCTTTAGAGTTATTACATTTGGATTTATTTAATTGTCATAGTACTTCATCAATAATAGGAAGTAAATATTGTTTGGTAATTGTAGATGACTTTTCTAGATTTACTTGGGTGTATTTCATGAAACATAAGGATGATACCTTAAAGATATTTGTAGGATTTAGTAAATGGGTTGAAAATGATAAACACCTCAAGATCAACCAAATTAGGAGTGACCATGGTGGGGAGTTTGAAAATTCAAACTTCTCACAATTTTGTTTAGAAAATGGGTACAAACATGAATTTTCATGTCCAAGAACCCCTCAACAAAATGGTGTGGTAGAAAGGAGGAATAGAGCCTTACAAGAAGCCGCTAGGACCATGCTTAATGCATATTCTCTACCTAGCTACTTTTGGGCCGAAGCGGTAAATACTGCTTGTTACATCCAAACCCGAGTCTTAATTCATAGGTTTTTAGGAAAAACTCCATTTGAGTTGTGGAATGGGAGAGTTTCACAAATTCACTATTTTAGGGTTTTTGGGTGTAAGGTTTACATTTTAAACACCAAGGATGATTAGAGGAAATTTGAATCTAAGGCGGATGAGGGGATCTTGGTTGGATATTCATCCACTAGTAAGGGATATAGAGTCAATAACAAAAGACTAAGGTAATTGAGGAGTCATCCAATGTGGATTTTGATGAGTCTACAAGCACTTACCCTAGGAAATCTTCTATTGATAAGGACATAGAAGAAAGTCAACCCCTTACCCAAGAAATTCAAGACCTACATTTGGGGGGCATTGATCAAGGGGGAGAAAGAAGTGCACTAGAGGATGAACATCATGTAGTCAATGAGCCCATAACCTCTAGACACTTAAGGCACCACCAAGATCACCCCATTGACCAAATAGTTGGGGATGTCACCCAAGGGGTAAGGACTAGGTCTTACTTTAGGGAACATAGTAGTCAAATTGTCTTGATTTCTCAACTTGAACCAAAAACTATTGATGAGGCATTAGGTGATGTGGATTGGGTCCTAGCCATGCATGAAGAGTTGAATCAATTTGAAAGGAGTGAGGTATGGGAGTTAGTTCCTAGACCCAATGATTGTACAATTGTCACCACAAGATGGGTACGTATTTAGGAACAAGTTAGATGACCAAGAAAAATTTACTAGAAACAAGGCTAGGTTGGTTGCAAGGGGGTTTAATCAAGTTGAGGGTCTTGACTATGATAAAACCTATGCCCCCGTAGCTAGATTAGAGTCCATTAGAATTTTATTAGCATATGCCGCTCACATGGGTTTCACACTTCACCAAATGGATGTGAAGTCGGCATTCCTTAATGGGGTCATTAAGGAAGAAGTATATGTAGAGCAACCACCCAGGTTTGAAAATCCAAACTACCCTAGTCATGTCTACAAACTAAGAAAAGCCTTGTATGGATTAGAAACAAGCTCCCCGGGCTTGGTATGAAAGACCTTCATCATTCTTAGTATCCAAGGGTTTTAGGAGAAGTACAATTGATCCAACTTTATTCCTAAAATCTAAGGATAAGGATATCTTTGTGGCCCAAGTTTATATGGACGATATTATTTTTGGGTCAACTAATATTGAATTTCTCCATGAGTTTATTAAATGTATGGAAAATGAGTTTGAGATGAGTCTTGTGGGAGAGTTGACTTTCTTCTTAGGGCTACAAGTAAAACAAACAAATGAAGGGACTCATGTGTATCAAACCAAATATGCTAGGGAAATCATAAAGAAATTTGGATTAGAAAATGCTAAGGTAGCATCTACCCCTATAGGAATAAATGTCAAAATGGATAATGATCTTGAAGGAAAAATGGTAGACTCAAAACAATATAGGAGCATGATTGGTAGCTTGTTATACCTAACCGCTAGTAGACTAGATATATTATTTGCGGTAGGTATGTGTGTAAGGTATCAATCATGTGTTAAGGAGTCTCACCTAGTGGTAGTAAAGAGGATCTTAAGGTATATTAAGGGTACTCTTAATGTCGGGGTTTGGTATCCTAGAACTCCAATATTGAACTTTTTAGATACACCAATTCGGATTATGCGGGTTGTAAATTAGCTAGGAAGAGTACTAGTGGAGAATGTCAATTTATTGGGTCATCTTTAGTTAGTTGGAGTAGTAGGAAGCAACCATGTGTTGCCTTATCAACAACGGAGGCCGAATATGTGGCAATAGGTGGTTGTGTGTCTCAACTACTTTGGATCATGCATACCTTAGAGGATTATGAGCTATATTACTCCAAGGTCAAGGTTTTGCGTGATAATGTAAGTACTATTAACTTAACTAAAAATTCGGTTCATCATTCTAGGACAAAACACATTGAAGTGAAGGATCACTTCTTTAGGGATCATGTGGCAAGGGGTGACATAGAATTATATTATGTTGAGTCAAAGTCAAATCTTGCCGACATATTTACCAAGCATCTTCCCGAAGCGGAGTTCACATTCTTAAGAAGAGGACTTGGGCTATTTTGTAGAAGTATAGGATGGACCTTGGAGTAATACAATAGGAAGGTGGTGCATGTGTTGGGTATGACTTGGTGGGTTTCCTAAGCAAATACTCGGTCGATCCGAGAGACCTCTCCATGTCTACGGATTAAAAAATTAATCCGAATGAAGACCCGTCTCCCTACGACCATCTCATGCCGTATCGAACGATACAAATTACAACTCAGCCAATTACCAAAATCGGCCTTATAATTTGCTCGACCGTTCGACCACGGAAAAGGCAACGATTTGATCACCGGTTTTTGTGTTTATGGTCGGGGTCCAGTTAGTAAATTAATAACTATGATACGAAATCAAATTAATAAACTAATACACATGAAATGACGAGGCAAATGAATAAGGCACAAATAAGAATGAAGGAGCCAAGGAAGAATTATACCTTCCATTACCTTACGATCTTCTACCGTATGACCCTCCCATCTTGGACGTCGTGTGGGCGACGATCTACCAAGATCCGTAGTCACCAAGTCGATCCCTTCCCCTTGCGCCAACCAATCCCCAACCAAAGGGATGCCACTGGCTGCTCCTAGAAGATAATCCAAACATAAACCCAATTGATTCTTTCCTCCACTGCCAGCGTCTGAACAACAAGTATCTTGGAGTTCTTGTGATTTGAGCAACTCCAAGTTGCACAAGCAACTTGTGTTCTGAGCAACTCCACAACTCCAACTTGTATTCATCTCCTCTCCCAACCGAAGACTCTCGACCGCAATTGCCGTGGCAGCCTCTCGGCAGCAATTCCCGAGGCGACTACTACCGCCTCAATTGCTACTCTCGATTTTGCTGCCTCTCGGCAGCAATTCCCGAGGCGGCAGTAGCCGCCTCAATTGCTGCCTCGGCAGTAACTTTTGCTGCCGATCAGAGGCAACAATTCTTGCTGCCTCTCGGCAGCAATTCCGAGGTGGCAAAAGTCGCCTCAATTGCTGGCTCCCGAGGCAGCAATTGTTGTCGGTGAAGATGCTATACATGAGTCGACGCATCGGGAGGGAGGGAGAGAGAAAAGGAGAGGAGGAGAGAAAACCTTAGGGATTTCTTGTGTCTTCTTGGATTCATCCACTGGATCAATTAACCCTTGGTTCCATGCCACCATGGGGTATATATAGGGCTATGATAGGGACCATGAGGAGGAGTTGGATCTTGGCCTGCTAATGGATCCAAACCCGGCCCATTAATGAGGATACATTCCACTAAAGGATCCCCATTGAATTACCTCACCAACCCCATATTTACATATGGGCTCCACTTATTACGAGTCATCCATCCCCCATGTTTAAGATTTCGTATGCCCGTTAATTAATTAAATTACTGACAATTTAAATTAATTAACCTCTGGATCCTTGATTAGTATCACTCAACCTTATCAACATGTCGGATCAAATCTACTGCAAGGTTTAGCACGATGAACCTTTTGAGCTCATCAAGGGGGCATCATCATCCTGACTCACCAGGACACGGATTCCGTCAATAATCATCGGCACATCATATTATTAATATTATTTACCAACTTACCTGGTCTATCGATCTAACAGAATAGATCTCGCCCATTGGTAAATCAAAGAAATAATAATTAATAATATATGCCCGATATTATTTCGAAATTAAGGGATCGTACTCCATAATAATATCTTGAGGTCCTATCTAATTATCGAGTCAGTACAAATCAGATAACCTCGGGTTTTGGTCATACCCAATGTACTCAAAGCACACTAGTATAATTCTATGGTCAAGACCAATCACGCCTAATTACACTACAACCATCCCGATGGATTGTCCAATTTCATCTCAGTTGTGAGCCTCTATTTTAAACTAAGCAAGGAACTGATAACATGATCTTCCGTGTGACACCAGACACCATGTTATCTACAACGTAAAGTAATTGGACTTCATGCATGTACTAATGTAAACAAGCACCTAGTGTAGTTGTGATTCTCTTTTCAAAATAAAATGTTCATATAAAGAAATCATGTCTTTCAATATACACATCGTACAGTATGATTCATTAGGATGATACAAATGATTCACTTATGCTTATGGCATATTGTTGGGTTATTAAGTGTATCAATTTATTGAAAATATACCAACTATGAGGAAAGCAAATGTTTAATTAATGGGCATCCTGTCCAAAGATCATAGTTGGATATTTTAAACAATTTGAAAATATTTCTGTGATGCATGTATATGCCATAACTTTGAACAATGTATGATTTCAAAATTAGATTGGAAATTTGATACAAAGTTAGTGTTTTTCAAGAAAATTAAACTTTTATCAAAAAGTCAAACATGTTTGAATTTTCCATGAAGTTATATGTTCCCCTGTTAGAGTATATCATATGGAACATATTTGCAAATTTTTATAATTTTTGGAATTTTTTGAAATTTTTGGGTAGTTTCTAAAATTTGGCCCAGAAGTTGAAAATTCTGACTGAAGAAGGATCAGTCGACTGCCCTCTGTCGCAGTCAACTGATACTCCTAGTTTCAGAATTCTGGGAGTTTTCAGCAATGAAAGGTTCTCTCATTTGATGTCATGGGTTCATATTGCTTTGGGCAATCATTTTGATGATGTCAAAGGGGGAGAATTGGGAGGTTTAAGTTAGGTTTGTAACTTAACTTTTGGTTTAACTTTGGTTTATGATAAAATTTGAAAATGGAGAGGGCATAGGTTAAGGGGGAGGTTACCTCTTGGTTTACTATGTTTTGTATTTTCAATTGCTGTTGTTTGCTATTGTTTTTTCCTAACTTAAACATATTACCACACATCAAAAAGGGGGAGATTGTTGGGGCATGTAACGACTCAGAAAATTTTCTCAATATTTTCTTTAAAATATTGATCATGTCTAGATAAATTTTCGAGGAACATAGAGATACTAATAGGAACCTTAGCATGATTAGACATGATTTTCTATATGGAATAAGAAGCTAGGTACTAATGGGCTTTTCATGGGTTTTTTCTAGCACCATGGTTATTAGTGGATTTTAAGTAGAATTTAATATAAATAGAAATGGGTTTAAATTAGGAATATTAGCATGGCTATTGGTAGGCCTTAGGGGGCATTGCCGAAATTAAAAAAAATAAAATAAAATAAAATAAAAATAAAAATAAAGTGCATGGACCAAGGATTAAACCTTGGACCTAGTGTAACACCATGCATGTATTAACCAATTCACCTAGCAAGGGAGTGCTAGGAGAGAATGAAGAGGAATTTAGGTAAGGCTTAGGGAAATGAAGGGTTACCATGAGAAGAGGCACCATGCCCCTTCACTTGCCTCATTGCTTAGTATATAAGAGAGGGGAAGGGAAGAGACAACTTAACACTTAAGTTATTTGCCTTCTTCTTCCACCAAAACTTCTCTTCTTCCTCTTCTTCATCCTCCTAGCCAAAACCCACAAAGGGTTTGCTCCCTTGGAAAAGCTTCACAAGGGAACCCATTTTTCAAGATCTAAGGGCTTTCTACAAGGCTACAAGGGCTAAGGGTAGTCTAAGGTTGAGGAGGTTTTCCTTTGCTTCTCTATTCAAGGTTCTAATCAAGATAAACCAAGGTAAGACTCCCTCACCTGTGGTATAATAGTTTTTCCTTGATGTTTACCATGATGTAAGTTTTTGTTGGAAATATATATGTTGAGGAAACCATGGTAGTGATCCTTTAGGTTTCGGCCAAGGCATGGATCAAGACTAGGATGATGTTAAAGCTTTATTTAGGTTTCCTAATGTTTTCTATGGTAAATAAGGAATAAGTTATGAGTTATGAAATTTTTTGATGGCACCCTAGGACCTTCTACAAGGTTCGGCCACCACCTCTAATCCATGGGTTAGGATTAGATTTAACCTATAAGCATGACATCTATGATTTCCTATGATCCTATGAATATTGATTGCAAATGGTATAAATTTTTATGGGCCTAGACCCCCCTCTAGGGTTTCGGCCATGACCAAGAATAGGGCTAGAACTTAGGGTTAGCCCCAATTATGGGTTCTAATGGCTTTCTAGGGTCTTGTATGTAGTGTATTGGATATTAATTGTGAAGTATGTAAATTTTTCATGGACACATTACCCTCCTAGGGTTTCGGCCAAGGCAAGAATTAGGGCTAGGAATTAGAGTTAACTCCAATTAAGGGTTCTAATGACTCCCTATGGTAGTGTATGTAATTGTATGTGAATGTATGTAATTGTATGTGAATAGATTCAATGATGTTCTATGGTTTCTGATAATGTCCAAACCCTAAATTTATATGTTATGTATTATGACTCTGTATGTTATGTTATGTATCATGTTCTAGTAGGATTTATTTATGAATGTCTTCCATCATATGTTATGAACACATGAGTCGAAGAAGTATGCATGTGTTAGGATAAAACACTGTGGACATATGTGTAAGATGGTTATGTAAACTTATCCATGTTAGGTTGAATATTATGAACCCAGTTAGCAAGTATTATGTTCTTACGAATCTTACCCCTACTTGTTTTATGATAGATATCATGACCCTGTATGATATGTGATATGTGCCATGTATGTAATGCATGCTTACCTGAGGTACCATGATCATGCAAGCTTTATGGACTAGGATGATGCTCATATCTTAGGATAAAATTATGTATGTATGTCATGTTTATGAATGAAAATGATGAATGAAAATAAAGTTTATGCCTTCGAGGCATAATGATGATATGGAATGAAAATGATGAATGAAGATAAGGCTCATGCCTTCAAGGCATAATGATGATGTTAAGCATTAAGAATGAATGATTATGCCATGTATGTTTTATGAATGAAGAAGCATGTGAAATTATTTTATTTTATGAACGGGCTTGTACCGGACCTAAGTAAGGTCCACGGTTCTGGACTACCGATGAAGCTATCCACGGTTCTGGACTACCAATGAAGCTGTCCACGGTTCTGGACTACCGATGAAGCTGTCCACGGTTCTGGGACTACCGATGAAGCTGTCCTTACCCTAGTAGGTCGAGATTAGCTATCTCGTATTTACTTAGGGATGCGCGCATATGATGTATGAATGTGGTACAAATCAGGGCCCCCATGATGTTATGTTTATGTTTAAGTATTTATAAGTATGATTTTCAAATAAGCATCCTTATGTATATGCATTTGACTCATGCATTCATTCATGTTATGCATTTATGTTAAGAATATGCTTATGATTTAAGCTAAGAAAATGCTTATGATATGTTTATGATTTATGCTAAGAATATGCTTATGAATTGTGTTAAGAAGATGTTTATGTTCATGTTAAGAATTATGTCATGATAAGTATGTTTATGCTTATGTTCATGTTAGGAGTTATGCCATGATAAGTATGTTTATGCTTATGTTCATGTTAAAAATTATGTCATGATAAGTATGTTTTATGCTTATGTTCTATGTTAAGAATCATGTCCTGTTATGTTCATATGATTATGCTTTATGTGATGTGTGGATTTTAGTGAGTAGGAAAGGGCCTTACTAAGCCTGTGCGCTTATAGTCTTATTCCCTTATACCGCAGATCAAGCAAGAGGGTATTAAGGGAAGCAGCAGGAGGGGCAAAAGCGTGTGTGTGGCAGTGACATGGCAAAGGATTCTTCTATTTATACTTGTTGCATGTCTTGTGTTTTGGAAATGCCTCCTTAGATTCTATGCTATACTTATGATAGTTATGCCTAAAGAATCACCTACTACTTATGATGCTTATGGATAAGTTACTTGCTACTTATGATGCTTATGGATAAGTTATGGAATGTTTATATCATGATGCTGCATATGCTGTTAATATGCTAAGTTACAATGTCACCATGTTCATGAATGATGGTTAGGACATGAATACATGATTCAAGTATTAGTTGCATGGTTAAACACATGTGTAATAAGTAAGTTTAAAGAAAAAAAATTATTCCGCTGCATTAGGATGTTCATATGCCCTATGTATGTCAGCGTAACGCCGCTATCTCGCCACACCCTAAGGTGTGGGAAAAAGGCGGGCGTTATAGGGCAATCGACCCAAGTATAATTGGGAAGATCATGATTTTGATGTGTGTGTCAATATGCTTAAGGTTAGGGTGTTGTGTTATTTTTAATATGTGTGAATGAGTCTTGCAGGACTTGGTGAGTCACACATGGAGGACACATCCGAGGTATGAGAGCCGAGGGAAGAGAACTCCAAGGGCAAGCCTGGAAGTGGACTTCAAAGGGCACACGTGAAGGGTAACATGGAGGCAAGCCGAGGGCTTGGTGCGCATCGGAGGGACGATAGGCGGAGGAAGAGGACTTCAAGGGGCAAGCCAAGAGAGTACACTTGAAGGCACACGTGAAGGAGGATCGTCGGAGTGAGGAGAGTGCATTTGTAAGCTGGGTAGTCAACTGGGAATGGATCAGTCGACTGCCAGCAAGAGACTCGAACTCACAGTAACATCAATCGACTGCTCCAGGAGCAGTCGACTGGTAACCCCGAAAACTAGCCGTTGAGTTAGTCGTTGGCTAACTTTTAAAGCTGGGCCAGTCGACTGCCCCAGGGGCAGTCGACTGGTATCTGGCTGGACAGCTTTTGGAGTTGTCCTTTACCCTATTTAAAGGGTGACTTTTTGGCACGTCAAAGGTACGGTCCTAGGGGGTACCATTTTGCTGTTAGTGCAAAAAGTCTCTAACTCTTCCTCTCATTCTCAATTCTATCTTGTAAGAGGAAGAGGAGAACCTTGTGAAGATTTTCTCTACCTTGAAGGAGGTTTTTCATAGTGGAGATTGTGCACTCGTGTGGATCCTTGGATTAGTCACCTCTCCAAGATGGATACTAAGTAAACGAAGGTGTTAGCATTGGTTTTATCATTTTCATTATTTTTCTTGTGTTTTGCTAACCATTCTTGTAGAAAAATCAAAAATTACTATTCACCCCCCTCTAGCAAGGCACCACGATCTCACAGAGACATATAAGAAATGCTATGAGAAATCTATTTAGCCAATCACTAGTCTTGATTTATGGCCTGAATGTTCATTGTCATCTCCACTACCTCCGACGTTTAAAGAGAAAGTGGGCAGACCTCTACATTGCAAAGAAGGGAAACATCCTAGTTCTAGCAAAACACATTTGTGTGGAGCAAGAAGAAATAATAAATGCAAAAAGTATGGAGAATTTGGTCATAACAAGAGGACATGCAATCATCGCAAGGAGACTATGCAAGAGCATCCGACATAACAAAGCCAAACAACACCTATTGTTGATTCAAGCCAAGAGCATCCCAAGGAAAAAACTATTTGGCCAATCACTAGTCCTGATTTATGACCTGAATATTCATTGTCATCTCCACTACCTCCAGTGTTTAAAGAGAAAGTGGACAGACCTACTAAATTGTGAAGGAGGGAAAAAGATGAACTTCTTAGATCTAACAAAACACATCTACATGGAACAAGAAGAAATAATAAATAAAAAAAGTGTAGAGAATTTGGCCATAACTAGAGGATATGCAACAATCCCTGGGAGATTGCCCAAGAGCATCCGACACAACAAAGCCAAATAACACCTATTGTTGATTCAAGCCAAATTAAAAGGAAAAAGTGCAACTATATTAGTTGTAGCTTTTGTCTGATAAATTGCAAGAGTTATGATATTCGAATTTCATTGTTGATTTTAATCTTTCATGTTATTTTAGTTGTTGTTATGCTTTGATGATAATGAGAATGCTTCTGGAAAGAAAAAGTGCATCAATCAAGACCAATCTTATTTTACTTGTTATTACACAGGTGAGAAGGTCGATTAATGGTGGGCAAAATGGAACAGGAGGGAGATCAGCTAGAGCTGGAGTTGGAGCGAGCTCGACCATTGTGAATGTAAGTTAATAAAATGTAATTGATATATACTAAGTAAATAAAATGTAATTGATATATTTTCTTTTAATTATTTTATTTCAATGTCACTCATGCCACATATGTACAAAATCATGTCTTTCGTGAAAGGGGGGAAAACTTTGTGATTGTTTCTAAACTTAGAGCATCGTTAGATGATCAAAAAAAGAAGAGTCACTCAAGCCAAGGCCTGTTGGATTCCGTTGGGATTCCTCCCTATATCCCCGGATTAAAAATTCTATTGATTAAAACTAATCCGGATAGCGAAAACTTCCCGAACGACTTTTTCATCTTCATGCTTTTTGATTGAGTGATCGCTTGAACAAACTTGTTGTTCAAGCAATCTAACTCCTTTATAGCGGAATAGACGATGAAGATTGGATCGCCGGTTCTTGTGTTTATTTCAGGATCCAAGAGAAAAATAAAATACAATTAACATACAATGAAAACCAAGATTATAACTCTTGATTTACCTCTTGATCTTCTATTGTATTCCTATCCTCTTCTTGGACGTCGTGTGGGTGACGATCTTCCAAGAAACAAAGCCACCAAATGCCCTCTTCTTCTTTCTTTCTTCCTTGCGCCACCTTCCTCTTGTTCTTGTTGCCGCACGCCCAAAGGAAGAAGTGCTTGTTGGTGCCGCAAGCCACCAAGGAGAAGAGAAGAGGAAGAAGAAAGGTGATCTCCTTTCTCCCTAAAACCTAGCTGACCCCCTCCTTTGGCTTGTTGCCGGCGCCGCACACCACAAGAGAGAGGGAGAGAATTAGAGGCTTAGGGCTATTGGTTTCGTGGCTTATGAGGGTATTTATATGTTACAATAGGGACCATGAGGAGGAGTTGATTTTGGTCTCCTAACGGATCCTCAACCCGACCCGTTAATAATAACCTACTCTACTAATGGGTTATTATTGAACTACTGCACCAACCCCATAATAAAATATCGGCTCCACCTTATTATGTGTACATTATCTCCCCGTGTTTAAGATATCGCATGTCCATTAATTAATTAAATTACTGACAATTTATTTAATTAATATCTAACTCTAAGAGTAGTACCACTCAACTTTATTATCATGTCGGACCAAGTCCACCTGCAAGATTTACATGATAATCCTTATGAGCTCCTCAATGGGATATCATCATCCTAAATAATTAGGACATGATTTTCTTCTATAATCAACCGCACACCATATAAATAATATTATTTCTCAATTTACTAGGCCTATTGATTTAACGAATAAATCTCACCCATTAGTAAATTAAAGAAATAAATATTAAGTACATGTGCCCATTATTATATCGGGATTAAGAGCATGTACATCCATAATAACCTGAGGTCTTGTTCGATTATATAGTCACTATAAATCGAACAACCTCAAAATGGTCCTGCTCAATACACACAAAGTGCACTAGTGTAATTCTATAGTCAAGATAGACTAATACCAAATTACACTACAACCATTCCAATTGTTTGTCCAAATCCATCTTGGTTGTGAGCCACTACTTATACTTTACAAGGAATTGATAACATGATCTTATGTGTGATACTACACACCATATAAACTACAATGTAAAGTAATAGGCAACAGCATATATAACAAATATCAAATGCAAACATATGACCACTATGATTCTTATTCCAAAATAGATGTTAATACAAAAGCTAAGCTTATAGTATACATCTTAACAATCTCCCACTTATACTAAAAGACTATGTTGTCATCAAACTGTCATACATCTGATTCTCATCCCCTCAATATGCCCATTATAATCTTTTGCTGGAAGGGCCTTAGTGAAAGGATTTGCCAGGTTATCTGCTGATGCAATCTTGGCGACAATAACTTTTCCTCGCTTTGCGATGCCTCGTATCAGGTGGTACTTGCGCTCAATGTGTTTACATACCTTATGGGCTCTTGGTTCCTTCGAGTTTTCTACTACACCACTGTTATCATGATAAATTGTGATAGCTTTGAGCAAAGGAGGAATCACCTCTAAATCCATTAAGAAGTTTCTGAGACATACAGCTTCTTTGGCTGTCTTAGAGGCTGCCACATACTTAGCATCCATGGTGGAGTCTGCAATGCATTTCTGCTTGATACTCCTCCATACTATGGCTCCACCTCCCAAAGTAAACACATAACCCGAGGTAGATTTACTGTTATCCCTATCTGATTGGAAATCTGAATCCGTGCAACCCACAGGGAGCAAATGATCTACCTGGTAAACTAGCATATAATTTCTAGTCCTTTTCAAGTACTTTAATATATGTTTTACCGCAGTCCAATGTACTTGTCCTAGATTACTTTGATATCTGCTAACCATGCCCACAACAAAGCAGATATCCGGTCTCGTATATAATAAAGCATACATTAGGCTCCCTATAGCCGAAGCATAAGGAACTGCCTTCATCTCCTCTATCTCCTTTGATGTTTTAGGACACATCTCCTTAGATAAAGGTACCTCATGCCGAAAAGGTAGAAAACCTTTTTGTTAGTGATATGAGAAAAGTGTCCTAAGGTAATCGCCTTATGATTGTAATCATTTATTTTAATAAATGAATATTCACTATTTGAGTATACATGTTTATGTATTTGATTGAGATCTTAAACTCATTTACTGAATGTTCGCAATACAATTCATAGCATGAGAGAATTTGTGATGAATTCACAACTAGTGATTATCTTTACATGTGCAATTGTGAAGTATTGAAATTGTCCCTAGTCGATGAATTGATAAAAACGGACATTATCAATTATGTTGAGACTAGCATGGGTTATTCTCTAATCAGCTGATTCTCACTGGCTGGTGACATTAGGATGTCCGGAGATAAACATGAATGCTAGTTAAGGGAACTAGTTCATTAGAGTGACTGGCTGTAAAACTTCATATGGTAGTCTACATATAGACATGTCAGTGAAGTTCTTACTGCAGCTTAAGTGCGATGTTCCTTTGACTTGCGGTGTTCAAGTCATCTAGGTCATGGAGACTTATACTTTGACATCTTAAGTAAGCATCTCCAAGGAGGTGTGGACCCAGGATGATTGGGTATAAGCCGAAGTGCCCGAAGATGTTTGAACAGCCTACAAAGGATTCACCACTCCTTGCGAGGAGATGTATACCCAAGGCCTATCGTCGGATTGTTACTCGAAGCCTCTGGCCAGAGCATGACATGTTCAGAGTATGAATCTCTTAGATACATGAGAGTAATTAGAATCCGTAGGACGAGAAAACGTTACTTGGGCTAGATGTGACGTAGTCAGCCTAGTGGGGACTGACACACATAGACCATGTCCTAAACCAAGTGGGTATAAGATGGTGAAGGGAATGGGGCACGATTCATTATAGCTGCTGAAGGGTTTCAGAATTGTTTCTGAGGTCAACCGTTGATCTTTAGATTAATTGGGGATCATGATGTACTACTAGGTGCCACTCATGATCGTTCTATAATTGGTTAATTATAGATGGCCAATATAAATCGAAAGCCTATTTAGTCACACACACTACGAGTAATCCGAGGGATTTAAAACGAGTTGAAAATTGGATTTTCCAATAGAGAGAGATTAGGTTTGGTTGAGCTAAATGATAAGTCGAATCTGAATTTTTCAGGACGCATCGGAAGCGTAAAATGGCTAAGTCTTTTGAAGACTTAATAGATGAATTAAATGAGTTTAATTCATTAGGGCGTGGTCTGGATAGGCCGGCCAAAGAGGGTCCCCACCCTCTTTGCTTGGCCGACCACAACAAAGGGAGGGAACCAAATTGTTTCGTTGAATTTATAAAATAAATCAAGTGTGGTTTGTTTTATAAAATTATGGATGATATAAATTTTTTATATAAACCAAGGTTTGGTTTATTTTTCATGGAAATTAAAATGAACCATGGATTGATTTATTTTATTTTATAAAATCAATCATGGATTGATTTACCATGATAAAGAAATTTATATAAAGAAATTTATATAAAATTTATTTTTCATGGAAATTAAAATGAACCATGGATTGGTTTATTTTATTTTATAAAATCAATCATGGATTGATTTACCATGATAAAGAAATTTATATAAAGAAATTTATTTTTCATGGAAATTAAAATGATCCATGGATTGGTTTATTTTATTTTATAAAATCAATCATGGATTGATTTACCATGATAAAGAAATTTATATAAAGAAATTTATATGATAAATTTCTTATGAAAATTTATTCCATAAAAAAAAGGAGACTTGGTTAATTTTTTATCATGAATTAAAATATGATTTTAACCATGATATAAAAATCAAGACTTGGCATGATGGAATAAGTTATAGAAAATTTATATGATAAATTTCTTATGAAAATTTATTCCATAAGAAAAAGGAGACTTGGCGGTTGAGAGGCAACTATATAAAGGACCCAAGACAAGGCTTGGAGATCATTCGAAATAATCCAAGTATTCTTGTTTGGGCCCTCTCCCTCTCCTCCCTTCTTCCTCTTGGCCGGCCACAAGCCTCTCCCCCTTTCTTCTTGACGTGAGCACAAGGAGAAGCACCGAGGCGACGAAGTTCTTCCGTTGGGACGATCTTCCTCTCCGGCCATCATCACCTTGGGATTGGGCGCAAGTCATCTTCCTCCTTCTCGCCGGAATTGTGATTCCGGCCAACCTAGGTGGTGAGTTTTTCTGATGTGATTACTTCTCTCTTGGCTTTTCTTGTCGCGTTCTCGGAGAATCTAGTAGTTCTCGAGAACACGAAACTCGTGACTTTGCGAAGTCATCCCGAAGATACTCGGCGTGGATGTGAATAGAGGCGGAGCTTCCGAGGGACGCTTACGGTTGGATCTCGTCCCTTCATTCGAGTTATGCGAGGTAACAAGTAAATTAGTTTACGTTTCTACAAAATTTAAATATATGATCATGTCTACACAAGATAAGGTTGCATGCTTAGATATGTGGGTAAATAATTTGAGAAATTATTTATGCTAAACCTTCCGCTGCACGTAATTAATTTTAAAATTACGAACCCGCATCCATGTCAACATGCACCCGGTCCCAACACTTTCTTGGAGTTTTGCATGCTAAAACGACCTACGATAGTGTCAATATACGAAGCTTGAGATAAACACAACATTCTTTTCTTGCGATCCCTTATAACTTTGATCCCAAGGATCCCAAGTCCTTCATATCGAATTGTTTGGACAACCATACCCTTACGTCTGATAACACTTTGACATTGTTGCCAATGAGCAAAATGTCATCTACTTATAGTACAGGAAATACCACTACATTTTCGTCACTCCTCTTGTATATACAAGACTCATCCTGACTTTGTATGAATCCATAAGACTGGATTACCTCATCAAATCAGATGCTCCAAGATCTTGAAGCTTGTTTCAATCCATAAATGGATCGATTAAGCTTGCACACAAGATGCTCTTTGCCCTTTACAATGAATCCTTCTGGTTGCTTCATATAGATTTTTTTCTTCAAGACTTCCGTTAAGGAAAGCTATCTTGACATCCATTTGCCAAACCTCATAATTCATATAAGCAGCAATAGACAAAAGAATCCGGATACACTTAAGCATGGCTACCGGCGAAAAGGTTTCCTCATAATCGATCCCTTCTTTCTGAGTATACCCCTTCGCAACAAGCCTTGATTTAAAGGTTTCCACCTTTCCATCTGCTCCTCTCTTTCTTTTGTAGCTCCACTTACATCCAATGGCTTTTACACCATCCAGTGGTTCTACAAGCTTCCAGACTTGATTAGAATCCATAGATTCTATCTCAGAGTTTATTGCCTTTAGCCAAGATACCGCATCTGTAGCGACCCGCCTTCTCTACCTTAGACGGATCGTTACTTTATCTACTTCTTGACTCTAATGCACGACTAAGAATGCGGAACTTCTTTTTTTTTCTTTTAAATTCATCTAGGGATGATATTCTAACTCTAGTGGTCATGCATGATACAATGGCACACTTCTTTTCATCTATAGAACTTCTCTGCAATGTCAGTCGACTGCGATCTAACCAGTCGACTGGTATCGGCCACAGAAAGTTTCTGGGCGCGGCACCAGTCGACTGGCCTCTTGGCAGTCGACTGATGCATCGAACAGAAGCTACTGTTCGATAGGGCAGTCGACTAATACTGAACCAGTCGACTGGCACGCCTGAAAAACCTGAAATTCAGATTCGAACTTTGTTTCAAAAGTCCACAAAACATATAGTTTCAAGCCATACAAAGACACAACACCATTTCTGTACTCTATACTAGTTTCCCAAACATTTTAGCCAATCAAAACAACTTCATAAACTCGAAATTAGAACTTTTGCGGAAGTAATTAAGTTATGAAAATCTATATGAACTTTTAACTAAAGTTTTGTACCAAACTTAACTCCTATGCATTTATAATACCAAAACACATGTTCTACACCTCACTAAAGCATGTTGGGATGTAATGCAACTTCTCTAAGCATATTTATAGCAATAATAACTTGATTCAAAGGGAAACTCTCAATATCTTGGCATATGCATCAAATAGCTCCATCAAGTATCAATATTCAAAACTACTCACACTCATACTCATCCAATGTCATCATAAGGATATGTATGCTAATTAAAATGACATGGAATCTTTACTCATGGTTTTAAGACATGCAAAATATCTAAAACGCAATTACTTGGATAAATGCTATATGATCTAACTCAAACTAAGACTTTATACTAAATACACTTTGAGTCTTTTATTCATCTTGTCCGAAGGACCTCTCCAAGGTCAGCCACCACACACACGTCACTCAGCACCGCCTTGTCGTCTTCCTTCAAAATTGCTTGCCTTTACCTTTACCTGCAGCAAGAGGAAATGCAACTAATAAGCAAAAAGCTTAGTAAGTACTATCTAGCTCACAAAAATCTCGAAATGTGCAAGCATGCTTTTTAAACAATATGAAATCACATGAGATACTTTTATGCTTGAAAGAAACACTAAAACATGTATAACTCAAAACATGCATACTCAAGCATTAATAAGTCTTAACTCACTTCTTCTTGGCTTAACTTGAAACTTTAGCAATTTTTTTTAACTTTAAATCTTTCTTTAACTTTTAGAAAACTTCTTTAAACTTTAGAAAATCTTTGCTAAAGCATATACTTGAAAATAATATCTCACTTGGATCCACTTAAGACGTAAGTACCATCTTATGCGCGTTCCCTAAAAGGTTGGGGTAGCGAGCCACCAATCCTAATAGAGCAGAGCTTGGTCTACCAGGGCCAAGACCTTGAAATTGGACACCTGGATTTCTTTAACGACGCCCTTGGATGCCGGGTACTGGCCTTAGAAAATAAAATACTTACTTTTTCTTATCTTGAATGCCTTGGCATTTTATCGAGCACCTTGTGTGCCCAAATCCCTAAGTCTTGACTTTTGGGGATTTCTTAAGGCCTTGGCCTTTTCTTTTCTTATCTTTATCATCTCTTTTCTTTCTCAGAACTTTTCTTAGCCCCTAACCTCATATAGGGTGCTTAATCAAACTTATACAAGCATGGATTAAACTAGAGTTACATGCAAAATCATAAACTAAAGGAAAATTGCACTTTTAACTTTCTAACGGGAAAAACTTGCGGAAAACCGCCTCTTACTGCAGGTGAGCAGTACTTACATTGATATCTTGGACTTACAACCAAAATTGACGTCTAGGGCTCGGGAGAAACTTGAGATCTCGATGAACCGTTCGCGCCTACGCGTTCCTCTCATCGCGGGGATTCCGAATATTTGAAGCTCTCTCGGAGGAGAGCCTTGGCCGGCGCCCCCTTGGAAGAGGAGAGGGGGTTGGTGTGGTTGGCGTTCGCACAAGAGAGGAGAGGGGAGGGGCGGCGTGAGGCTTGGGCGAGGGTTTAGATGAGAGAAAATAAAATTCCTCTCTTTAACTATCTATTTATACTTAGGGTTATTTAAGTCCAACTTAGAACTTAACTTAATATTTCTCTATTTTCTTTCAGCACACCCCTGCTGGGGCTCCTAGTTAACCCGACCAACTTAAGTCATTGATCCCATGGGAGGTCTCGGGTTCAAAACTCATTCAGGCAACTTTTTGCCGAAAACTCTATTTCTTTTAGAAAAATACTAAACGGACTCGGAAAATTCCCTAAAAATATTCTAAAAATTCCTAAAAATATCTAGAATATTTCTAAACCATTTTTAAATAGTTCTAAGGACTTTAAGAACTTAAAATGGGAATTTCGGGGCGTTACAGCATCATTATCTTGGAGTGCTTCGTCATAGGTCCAAGGATCATGTTCATGTTCACCAAGAACAAAGTACGAAGACTTTCCCAAAAACATGAATATGTCAGTTTGTCTAACAACCCTCCCACTACGACGAGGTACTACCTGTGTATCATCCGTGACATGCGGTGCAATCACTTGTGGTTGATGGAATAGTCGGGGTATGGCTCGCCGGGTTTCCTAAGCGAACACGAGGTCGAACATGAGAGACCTCTCAATGTCTACGGATTAAAAATTTAATCCGAATGGAGACCCGTCTCCCAAACGAAAGTCTCGTCATCGTATCAATTAATTCATGTTACAACTTAGCCAAACTCAAGAGTAAGACCTTGTAACTTTCTGAATCAATTGACCGAAGAAAAGACGACAAGCGGATCGCCGATTTTTGTGTTTATCTTCGGGGGGTGCATGACATAATTAATTATCATACAATTAATTGATGAACAATTAACGAACAATGATAACTAATTAATAACACACATGCAATGATAAAAATCACATAAAATAATAGAAATTGATAAGGAGCCAAAGAGTGATATACCTCAACTTTTACCTCGCAGTCTTCTACCATATGTCCCTCCCTTCTTGGACGTCATGTGGGCGTTGAGCTACCAAGACGTGGAGTCACCAATGGCACCAAGTCTTCACCTTCTCTTCTCTTCTTCCTAACACCAAAACCCTAATAACAAGGGTTGATGTCACCGGCCACCAAAGGAGGAAGAGACCTCCTCCTTGCTTGCTCTGGCCATCAACTGATGTAGGGAATACGAAGAAGATGAAGAAGAAGAAGAAGAGCACTTCTTCCTCCCGGAATTGCACCCAAAAACCCTACACCTTTCCTCTTTGCTTGCACCAGCGCCGCCGACCTTCAAAGTTGGCCGCCAGCCAAAAGCTGCTCCTCTTGGATGATCCCGGCGTTGATCACCACCACGTGTGGAGAGGTAAAGAAGGCATGCTATGGAGGAAGAAGAGAAGTAAGCAACTTCACCTTATCTTCCTTCCAACCCGCCACCTTCAATCCTCAATGCCGCCGGCGCCTTCTTCCTTCTCCCTTCACCACACGCGCACTCACAAGGCGATGGCTACACCTCTCGTGAGTTGTCTGCACACCACCGGATGGAGGAAGAGAGGAAGAAATATCCCACCTCCTAGCTTGGTTGTCGCCAGCTTGAGAAGAAGGAGAGCTCATCCCCTTGTTGCCGCAACCCTAGGAGAGAGAGAGAGAGGGAGAGGAATTTAGGGTTTTTCCTTGGATGATTCCTTGATTCATTAGCCTTGTATCATGACTCCTATGGGGTATATAAAGGGCTACGATAGGGACCATGAGGAGGAGTTAGGTCTTGGCCCACTAATGGATCCAAATCCGATCCATTAATCGAGATCCATTCCACTAAACGATCCCCATTAAACATCCTCACCAACTCCCATATTTTCATATGGGCTCCACCTATTATGAGCACATCCATCTCCCCGTGTTGAATGTCCATTGATTAATTTAAATTACTGACAATTTTAATTAATCAACCTCTTGATCCTTGACTAGTACCACTCAACCTTTTCATCATGTTGGATCATAGTCTACTTGCAAGATTTAACATGATGACCCTTATGAGCTCATCAAGGGGGCATCATCATCCCGACTCACCAGGACACGGATTTCGTCAATAATCAACGGTACACCATGTAAATATATTGTTTCCCAACTTACCGGGCCTATCAATTCAGCAGAATAAATCTCGCCCATTGGTAAATCAAAGAAACAATAATTAATCACACGTGCCCATTATTATTTTGGGATTTAGAGATTGTACTCCATAATATAACCGAGGTCTAATCCAATTATAAAGTTAATATAAATTGGATGACCTCTATTTTGGTCCTGCTCAATATACACAAAGTGCACTAGTGTAATTCTATGGTTCAGACAAACCACACCTAATTACACTACAACCATCCCGATGGTTTGTCCAATTCTATCTCGGTTGTGAGCCTCTTCCTTATACTCTGCAAGGAACTGATAATATAATCTTGTGTGTGTCACCACACACCATGTTATCTACAATGCAAAGTATCAGATATTTTGTGCATATACTAATATAAACATGCAACCCATGATTTTGTGATTCTCTTTCAAAATGTAGATGTTCTTATACAAAAGCAAGGCTTTTAGTATTCATCCTAACAGTGGTATATCATCTTGTACCGTTGGTACTGAAGTAGGAACTTCCCCTCTTATTTCCTCTAGAACAATCTTACTCATGTGCTTATGGTCCACTACATAGTCCTCTTCTAAAAATCGGGCATTCGTGCTAATGATGACCTTCTGATCTTTAGGACTATAAAACAAACTATCATTCGTTCTTCTTGGATAGCCTACAAACAAGCGAACTTCTGTACGAGATTCTAACTTATCAGCGTCTCCCTTCAGCACATGTGCTGGTCTACCCCAAATCCAAATATGTCTCAGACTGGGCTTACGCTTGTTCCATAATTCTATGGGAGTAGAGGGTACTGATTTAGAAGATACCAAGTTCAGAATATACACAGCTGTTTCCAGAGCATACCCCTAAAATGAATTTAGTAATTCAGAATAACTCATCATCGATCTAACCATTTCCATAAGAGTCCTATTCTTTTGCTCCGCCACACTAATCTGTTGAGGTGTACTAGGTGTGGACAATTGGAATTGAATCCCAACCTCTGATAAGTAACTCCTAAACTCTCCTAAGAGGTACTCACCACCACGATCAGACCGTAGTGTCTTGATACTTTTATCATGACGTTTCTCCACATCAGCCTTGCACTCTTTGAACTTATCAAAGCACTCAGACTTACGGAGCATCAAGTAAATGTATCCATATCTTGAATAGTCGTATATAAATGAGATCAAATATTCAAAGTCACCTCTTGCCTGGATAGATATAGGACCACACAAATCAGAATGAACTAATTCCAACACTTCTTTGCTCTATACCCCTTGGCTTTAAATATCCTCTTGGTCATTTTTCATTCCAAGCAAGATTCGCAGGTTGGGAAATCTTCCACCACCAATGAACCCAAAGGTCCATCAGCTATCAACCTTTGAATTCTACTCAAGTTAATATGACCCAACCTTAGATGCCAAAGATATGTTTGGTTCATTTTCGAAGGTTCTTTTATCTTATTAGAATTATAAGATATGTTATTAATTTCCATTTGCATCATGGGAGTTATTGGATTAAGAGTATACAAATTGTCAACTAACGCATCAGAACAGATAATCTCCCTATTCCTATTGATAACAACTCTGTCATTAAAAGAAACAAATGTCCATCCATAAATAATTTAGAAACTGAAATCAAGTTCTTTCTAAAACAAGGTACGTAAAGACAATTTCTCAAAACCAAAAATTTATTCTTATCAAAAGATAAATAAGCATCTCCCACTACAATAGCCGCCACCTCCGTTGCATTGCCCATGTAGACGGTAATCTTGCCCTCAGATAGTTGTCTGGTTTCCTGGAACCCCTGTAATGAATTGTAGACATGATCAGTGGCTCCCGTATCTACACACCAGGTACCGGTAGATAACACCGCTAAACATGTTTCAACAACTAACGAAAAAGACGTACCTTGATTGTTCTCCTTTTGGCATGGACAGTCCACCTTCCAATGTCCAGCCTGCTTGCACGTGAAGCACTTGCCTTTCGGCTTCTTCACTCCAGCCTGTGGTCCCTGAGATCCAACCGCTTTCTTTGTCGAACCCGCTTGTTTCTTCTTCTTCTTACCGCCTTTCGGCTTAGAAGCAGAATCATTTTCAAGCCAAAAGAGGGGGTCGGCTAGGTTTTAGGGAGAAAGGAGATCACCTTTCTTCTTCCTCTTCTCTTCTTCTCTTCTCCTTGGTGGCTTGCGGCACCAACAAGCAAAGGAAGAAGGCGTGCGGCAACAAGAACAAGAGGAAGGTGGCGCAAGGAAGAAAGAAAGAAGAAGAGGGCTTTTGGTGGATTTGTTTCTTTGAAGATCGTCGCCCACACGACGTCCAAGAAGAGGATAGGAATACAATAGAAGATCAAGAGGTAAATCAAGAGGTATAATCTTGGTTTTCAATGTATGTTAATTGTATTTTGTTTTTCTCTTGGATCTCGAAACAAACACAAGATTCGGTGATCCAATCTTCATCTTCAATTCCGTTGCTACTCGATAAAGGAGTAAGATTGCTTGAACAACAAGTTTGTCTAAGCGATCACTCAATCGAAAAGCATGAAGATGAAAAGGTCGTTCGGGAAGTTTTCCCTATCCGGATTAGTTCTAATTAATAGAATTTTTAATCCGAGAATATAGGGAGGAATCCCAACGAAATCCAACAATCTTGCATGACCGAACCACCTCCCTTCTTCCTTGATGCACCGCACGCCCAAAGAGGGAGAGACGAGAAAGAAGAGAAGAAGAAGAAAGAGCTCTCTCCTTCTCCCAAAAACCTAGCCACCTACCTCCTTGCCTCCTTGTGCCGACGCTGCACACCACCAAGGAGAGAGAGAGAGAGGGGGGGGGGGAATATAGAGGCTTAGGTTTTTGGTTTCATGGCTTATGAGGGTGTATATAGGCTACAATAGGGACTATGAGGAGAAGTTGGTTTTGGTCTCCTAACGAATCCTCAACCCGACCCGTTAATAATAACTCATTCCACTAATGGGTTATTATTGAACTACCACACCAACCCTATAATAAAATATGGGATCCTTCTTATTATGTGTACATTATCTTCCCGTGTTTAAGATATCGCATGTCCATTAATTAATTAAATTACTGACAATTTAATTAATTAATATCTAACTCCAAGAGTTGTACCACTCAACTTTATTATCATGTCAGACCAAGTCCACCTGCAGGATTTACATGATAATCTTTATGAGCTCCTCAAGAGGACATCATCATCCTAAAATAATTAGGACAAGGATTCCTTCTATAATCAATGACACATCATATAAATAATATTATTTCTTAATTTACCAGGCCTATTGATTTAACGAATAAATCTCGCCTATTGGTAAATTAAAGAAATAAATATTAAGTACATGTACTCGTTATTATATCAGGATTAGGAGCATGTACATCCATAATAACCTAAGGTCTTGTTCGATTATATAGTCAGTATAAATTGAATCACCTCAAATCAGTCCTGCTCAATTAACACAAAGTGCACTAGTGTAATTCTATAGTCAAAATAGACTAATGCCAAATTACACTACAACCGTTCTAATGGTTTGTCCAAATCCATCTTGGTTGTGAGCCACTACTTATACTTTACAAGGAACCTATAACATGATCTCCTATGTGACACCACACACCATGTTATCTATAATGTGAAGTAACAGACAAATTTCATACATATAACAAATATAAAATGCAAACACATGACCACTGTGATTTTTATTCCAAAAAAGATGTTCATACAAAAGCTAGGCTTATAGTATACATCTTAACAATCTCCCACTTATACTAAAAGACTATGCTACCATCAAACTGTCATACATTTGATTGTCATCCCCTCCACATGTCTATCATAAGATTTCACTAGAATGGCCTTAGTAAATGAACCTGCCAGGTTATCTGCTGATGCAATCTTGGCGACAACAACTTTTTCTCGCTTTACGATATCTCGTATCAGGTGGTACTTGCACTCCATGTGTTTACTTGTCTTATGGGTCCATGGTTCCTTCAAGTTTGCTACTGCACCACTATTATCACAATAAATTGTGATAGCATTGGAAAAATCAGGAATCACCTCTAAGTCTATTAAGAAGTTTCTAAGTCATACAACTTCTTTGGCAGCCTCAGAGGCTGCACATACTCAGCTTCCATGGTGGAGTCCGCAACACATTTTTGCTTGATACTCCTTCATACTATGGCTCCACCTCCCAAAGTAAACAAATAACCCGAGGTAGATTTACTGTTATCCCTATCTGATTGGAAATCACAATCCGTGTAACCCACAGGGAGCAAATGATCTGCCTGGTAAACTAGCATATAATCTCTAGTCCTTTTCAAGTACTTTAATATATATTTTACCGGAGTCTAATGTCCTTGTCCTGGATTACTTTGATATCTGCTAACCATGCCCACAGCAAAGAAGATATCCGGTCACGTACATAACATAGCATACAATAGGCTCCCTATAGTCGAAGCATAAGGAAGTGCCTTCATCTCCTCTATCTCCTTTAATGTTTTAGGACACGTCTCCTTAGATAAAGGTACTCCATGCCGAAAAGGTAGAAAACCTTTCTTGGAGTTTTGTATGCTAAAACGAGCTAGGATAGTATCAATATACGAAGCTTGAGATAAGCACAATATCCTTTTCTTGCGATCCCTTATAACTTTGATCCCAAGGATGTGTACAGCTTCTCCCAAGTTCTTTATATCAAACTGTTTGGACAACCATACCCTTATGCCTGACAACACTTTGACATTGTTGTCAATGATCAAAATGTCATCTACGTATAGTACAAGAAATACCACTATATTTTCGTCACTCCTCTTGTATACACAAGAATCATCAAGACATTGTATGAATCCATAAGACTGGATTACCTCATCAAACCAGATGTTCCAAGATCTTGAAGCTTGTTTCAATCCATAAATGGACCAATTATGCTTGCACACAAGATGATCTTTGTCCTTTGCAATGAATCCTTCTGGTTGCTTCATATAGATGTTTTCTTCAAGACTGTTAAGGAAAGTTGTCTTGACATCCATTTGTCAAATTGCATAATCCATATGAGCAGCAATAGACAAGAGAATCTGGATAGACATAAGCATGGCTATCGGCAAAAAGGTTTCCTCATAATCGATCCCCTCTTTCTGAGTATACCCCTTCGCAATAAGCCTTGCTTTAATGGTTTCCACCTTTCCGTCTAATCCACTCTTTCTTTTGTAGATCAACTTACATCCTATGGCTTTTACACCATCTGGTGGTTCTACAAGCTCCCAGACTTGATTAGAATTCATAGATTCTATCTCAGAGTTCATCTCCTTTTGCCAAGATACCGCATCTTTATCTTGGAGTGCTTCATCATAGGTCCAAGGATCAGGTTCATGTTCACTATGGACCAAGTCCGAAGACTCTCCCAAAAATATGAATCTGTCAGGTTGTCTAACAGCCATCCAACTACGACGAGGTACTACCTATGTATCATCTGTGACACACGGTGCAGTCACTTGTGGTATATCATCCTGTACCGTTGGTACTGAAGTAGGAACTGTTGGTGCCGGAAGTATCAGATCGAACCTGGTTTCGATAATATCAAAGAGTTCAAATTGTATGTGTTGTTGTCTAATAGATTTACCAAGTGTGCAGGAAAGTCCCTTTCCTAGTTCACCTAGGCACGAAGTCTTGATCTGCAGGGTTGAGCAAGAAGTATTGGTCGAGGATTAGGCAAGAAGACCTGGCCGAGGGTTGGGCAAGAAGTCCTGGTCATAGACTGGGCACCAAAGTCCTGATCCGGAAGATTGGGTAGGAGTCTTAGCCGAGCGAGGATTGCGAACAGAAGTAGAGGCGGGTCGAGGAATGTGCTGATGCAGTCTGACCTAATTGTTGTTTTGATGTTGACACCGATTTAAGTTTGATTGAGTGAGAATTAAGATCCGATAGTTAAGTTCGGATTAAGTGTACAGGTCAGAGAGGGCTCGGTAGCTCGTTCTCTGGACCGAGATGAGTCGGAGAGGACTCGGTAGCTCATTCTCCGGACTTAGGTCAGATGGGGCTCGGTAGCTCGTTCTTTGGACCGGGTTGAGTCGGAGAGGGCTTGGTAGCTCATTCTCCGGACTTAGGTCAGAGAGGGCTCGGTAGCTCGTTCTCTGGATCGGGTTGAGTCGGAGAGGGCTCGGTAGCTCATTCTCCAGACTTAGGTCAGAGAGGGCTCGGTAGCTCATTCTCCAGACTTAGGTCAGAGAGGGCTCGGTAGCTCGTTCTCTGGACTGAGATGAGTCAAAGAGGGCTCGGTAGCTCGTTCTCCGGACTTAGGTCAGAGAGGGCTCGGTAGCTCGTTCTCTGGACTTAGGTCACAGAAGGTTGGCTGATCTATCAGTGCGACGGATCAGCATAGACTGGACCGATCAAGCTGGAGCTTGATCGGTCAGGCTATGGCCGATCGGTCTGGTTAACCGATCAGGCCCTTCACTGATCGAACTGGTTGACCGATCAGGCCCTTCAGTAATCGGTCACATTGATCGATCAGTGCCTTGACTGGAAATCACCTAGTCTCTGATCGGTCAGTGAGATTGATCAGAACCTCACTGGACCAATCAGGGTAGATCCTGATGGGTCAGGAGGTTGTCTGATCGGTCAAGGTGACCGATCATCGCCTCATAACTTTAATTCAAATTGGTGTCAGCATAGTTCTGATTTCTTATTCGTTTCTGATTTGCTTCGCTAATGGATCTGTAAGTGTGCAGATAACACAGGGCTTTGATATTCGAATGATGGAGCAATAAGAAGGGTCAAGGGTGACTTTCTTTGGTGTCTTTTTGTTTAATATACATTTGCAGGTTTCAATGGCACTTGACGACCTGAAGCTTCAGCTGAGGAGGTAGGCTGAGAGCTCAGATGGGTCAGTGGGTGACGACTAACCTGAAGCATCAGTTGAAGAGCTGAGAGCTTAGAAGAGGTCAGTGGGTGACGTCTGTATGTGTGCAGAAGGAAGACTTAAGAAGATGTTGGCGAAGCAGAGAAGGCAACGAAGCAAAGAAGCAACTAACAGAGTGAACTAAGTGTGAAGTGTGGTTGTTGAGTTGTTGTTCTCTACGCAGTCTTCTTGATCTTTCGATTTCTGCTGGTGCTTGTGCTTGCATCTATTCTGTATGCTTCTTCTCGAGTCTCTTATGCTTCATCTGATATATTGCTGAGACGTTTGTGAAGAGGTTACTCCACCGAGAAGGAGAAGTTCTTAGCCGGTTTCATTTTGGGGTCTGATCGTCAAAGATCAAGGGATCGCCCACCTCACGGGCACACCAAGGACTAGGGGCAAGTTATCCCCGAACCTTATAAATCCTGTGTCATTCTCTGTTATCTTTTTGTTTCTGCTGTATTCTATTTTCCACTGCTAACTCGATTGTAGAAAAGAAGAAGTTTTAGTAGGTGGTTATTCACACCCCCCCCCTCTAGCCATCCCAGATCCCAACAAGTGGTATCAGAGCCGGGTGCTCTTTCAACCGGATTAACACCCTAAGAGCAGAAAATGGCTTTAAGAGGAGAAGGCTTCAGCACCAACCGCCCACCTTTCTTTGATGGAGCAGACTTCCAGTACTGGAGATCCCGAATGGAATATTACTTGAAAACTGACATCGGCATGTGGTTCTCAGTCAAGGAGGGATTCACTCCTCCAAAGGATGTTGAGGGCAAGGAGCTTGAGTCATCCAGATGGTCAACTCGGCATGTGGTTCTCAGTCAAGTAGGGATTCACTCCTCCAAAGGATGTTGAGGGCAAGGAGCTTGAGTCATCCAGATGGTCAACAGAACAAACCAGAAAAGGAGAGGCAAATGCTAAGGCGGTGGTCACTCTGTAGTGTGGGATGGCCAAGGAACAACTCATTAAGGTTGGTCCCTTCTCAAGTGCTAAAGATCTGTGGAACAAGCTCATAGAGCTACATGAAGGCACTCGAGACTCCCAGATAGCGAAGAGGGATCTTTTCCTCAACCAACTCCAAAACCTTTCAATGAAAGAAAGTGAAACCGTGAGTGAGCTTCATGGTCGGTTCAAGGAGATCCTCTACGGTTTGCACTCGATCAATGAGAAGGTCGAGAATCGTGACCTTGTAAGGTATATACTCAAGTCCTTTCCTAGGAATGCCTTGTGGTTATCCATGGTGGATGCCTACAAAGTATCCAAGGATCTTTCCATTATAAAGTTAGACGATTTCTTTTGTGAAATGGAGCTACATGAGCTTGCTAACAAAGGCCCAAAAGAGAAGGGTATTGCTCTTGTAGCAGGGGACAAAGGAAAGAAAAAGAAAGAAAAGAAGAAGGAGAAGGAGGTCTCTTCTTCATCATCAGAATCCAATGAGGATGGGAGCGAGTCTTCATCAACCGAGATGGCGAACTTTGTGAGAAGAATGATGAGGAAGAGTCGACGTTACAAGGGAAAAGGTAAAACAAGTGAAAATAGTGTTGATAAATCTAATATCACTTGTTATGAATGTAGCAAGAAGGAACACTATAGAAGTGAGTGTCCAAAACTCAAGAAGAAGGAGGAGAACTCAAAGAAGAAGAAGGCCTTAAAGGTCACATGGGATGAGTCCTCATCTAGCTCATCCGAGGAGGAGAAGAGCATTGGCCACATGTCTCTCATGGCATTAGAAGACTCGCACATGGAGAGTGGTGACGAGTCAAGTGATCATTCAACTGTGGCTTCATCATCTTCGGATGATGAAGAGGTAATCTCTCCCGAACTTGATAAATGCTATAGAACTATTGCTTGCTTGACTACTTTGCTTTAAAAATCTAAGGATAAGGTAAAATCATTAAAATTAGAAGTAGAACAATTGAAAACTACTAAGGATGATGAAATAAATGATTTGCATATTGAGATCCTTGAGGATGAGAACAAGGCCTTAAAGAGTGAAGTTGAAAAACTCAAGAATCTTCTTGGGAAATTTTCAACTAGCTCTAAGACCTTGGATATGATCCTCAATGCCCAAAGAGCGGTCTACAACATGGTTGGTTTAGGTTACCGGCCTAAGGAACCTAGTTTTGTCTCATTGATGTCTAGAACCCATTTTAAATTATCAAATGTTTCTAGGGTTCAAGGACTTAGGAAGAAAATGACCAAGGCATGGGTGCCAAAGACTTGCATTGTAGGTGCATTTGGTCCCAAGGTTTGGGTACCTAAATCATCTATCTTTCATGTTGTGTAGGCATTGGTTGAGGGGGAGTATCTGTCAACATGGTTTGTTGATAGTGGGTGCTCCAAACACATGATCGGGGATAAATCGTTATTCACTACTCTACAAAGCAAAAGTAGAGGTAATCTTTCATTTGGTAGCAATAGTAGTCTCAAGGTTGTAGGAATAGGTGACATTCACATTTTCGAATGTCTTAGGATCAAGAATGTCCTTCTAGTCAAGGGGATGACCTTCAATCTCCTGAGTGTCAGTCAATTGTGTGATGTGGGATACACAATTGAATTTCACCCAAGTCAGTGTCTAGTTAGACATACATGACACAGTACTAGTAGGCACAAGAGTAGACAACATTTATCAAATCTCTTTTAAAAGTGCTACTAATGCCTCTGTTAAGTGTTTCATGTCAAAAGAAGAAGAGTCTTGGCATTGGCACCGGAGGTTGGCTCACGTGAACATGAAGAACATCCGGAAATTGGCCAACAAGGGACTTGTACGAGGCTTACCGAGCATCAAGTATGAAAAAGAAAAATTATGTGATGCATGTCAAATGGGTAAGCAAACAAAAGCGTCTCATAAAGGTAAAAGTGTTGTAAGTACTTCTACTACTTTAGATTTATTGCATATGGACTTGTTTGATTGTAGTACCATAGTTTCATTGAATGGTAGTAGATATTGTTTTGTGATTATTGATGATTATACTAGATATACATGGACCTATTTTCTAAAACATAAGAAGCAAACCTTAGACATTTTTATTTCTTTTTGTAGAAGAACTGAAAATGAAAAATCTGCAACAATCAAAACCATTAGGAGTGATCATGGAGGTGAATTTCAAAACCATAGGTTTTTAGAGTTTTGTCAAGAGAAAGGATATAGACATGAGTTCTCTACTCCTAGAACACCACAGCAAAATGGTGTTGTAGAGAGAAAGAACTGAGTTCTACAAGAGGTTGCACGAAGCATGCTTAATGAGTACTCATTACCGAGCTACTTATGGGCTGAAGCTGTAAACACAGCTTGCTATGTGCAAAATCGAGTCATTATCCATAGGTTTTTAGGAAAGACTCCACATGAACTTTGGTTTGGAAGACCGCCTACAGTTAGACATCTCCGGGTGTTTGGGTGTAAGGTGTTCATTCTAAACACCAAGGATCATCTTGGAAAGTTCACAGCAAAAGCTGATGAATGGATACTTGTTAGGTATTTCCTTGTCAGCAAAGCTTACCGAGTCTACAACAAGAAGTCTAATTTAGTTGAAGAATCTTCTGATGTTGTATTTGAGGAGATCCCAAAAGTGATTGATCATTCAAAAGATGTAGAAGGAGTCCAATTCGAACTTAGGAGATTAGGATTGGATGAAAGTCCAAGTGTTGGAGGTGAGTCTGATGATGATGAGCCTAGATTACATGGAGCTCAACCTGATCCTGAGTCTGAGTCTGTGTCTAGTGAAACCATCCAAGAAGCACCTCCAACACCAAGGCAAACTAGGTTAGCCTCTAGTCATCCCCAAGATCAAATTGTTTGAGATATCCATCATGGGGTTAGAACTAGATCATTCTTTAGGAATGAGGCTAATGAGGTCACCTTGATTTCTGAAATTGAACCTAGAGTAGTTGACAAGGCATTACATGATCCCAATTAGATTATTGCTATGTAAGATGAGTTAGGTCAATTTAAGAGAAGCCAACTTTGGGAATTAGTTCCTAGACCTAAGAAGACCACAATTATTGGAACTAAATGGGTCTTCAAGAATAAATTGAACCATAAGGGAGAAATCATAAGAAACAAGGCACGCTTAGTAGCCAAGGGCTATAGTCAAGTTGAAGGCCTTGATTACGATGAGACATATGCTCCCGTGGTACGATTGGAATCCATTCGATTGATGCTTGCATTTGCAGCACATAGAGGTTTCAAACTCTATCAAATGGATGTGAGATCGACCTTCTTAAATGGTTTCATTAAAGAAGAGGTCTATGTTGAACAACCACCGGGGTTTGAAAATTCTGAATTTCCAAACCACGTGTTTAAGCTAAGGAAGGCTCTTTATGGGCTAAAACAAGCACCTCGTGCTTGGTATGAGCGGTTGTCAATATTTTTGATTGAAAAAGGCTTCGTTAGAGGTCAAATAGACCCTACACTATTTCTACATAGAGATGGTGACAATATTTTTGTAGCCCAAGTATATGTCGATGACATAATTTGTGGCTCCAACAACAAGGGCTATTTGAATGAGTTCATTGAGCACATGGAGAGTGAGTTTGAGATGAGTCTAGTGGGAGAATTGACTTTCTTCCTTGGGCTTGAAATCAAACAAAAAGAGACGGAATTCATATGCATCAATCCAAATACACTCAAGAGATGCTCAAAAAATTCAATATGAGTGATTCAAAGGAGGTAACCACTCCCATGGCGACTAACACGCGATTAGATAATGATGAGAGTGGGAAGCCAGTTGATTTGACCCAATATAGAAGCATGATAGGGAGTTTGCTATACCTCACAGCGAGTCGCCCGGACATCCTTTTTGCTATGGGTATGTGCGCTAGGTACCAAGTATGTGCCAAGGAATATCATTTAATTGTTGTTAAGAGGATTTTGAGATACCTTAAGGGCACTATTGGAGTTGGTCTTATTGGGACCAGGTGCATGTTGACATGGATGCGTGTTCGTAATTTTAAAATTAATTATGTGCAGCAGAAGGTTTAGCATAAATAATTTCTCAAATTATTTAACCGCACATCTAAGCATGCAATCTTATCTTGTGTAGACATGATCATATATTTAAAATTTTGCAGAAACGTAAACTAATTTACTTGTTACCTCGCGTAACTCGAAGGAAGGGACGAGATCCAACCGTAAGCGTCCCTCGGAAGCTCCACTTCTATTCGTGTCCACGCCGAGTATCTTCGGGATGACTTCGCAAAGCCACGAGTTTCGTGTTCTCGAGAACTACTAGATTCTCCGAGAACGCGACAAAAACCAAGAGAGAAGTAATCACATCGGAAAAACTCACCACCAAGGTTGGCCGAAATCATAATTCCAGCGAGAAGGAGGAAGATGACTTGCGCCCAATCCCAAGGTGATGATGGCGGAGAGGAAGATCGTCCCAACGGAAGAACTTCGTCGCCTCGGTGCTTCTCCTTGTGCTCACGGCAAGAAGAAAGGGGGAGAGGCTTGTGGCCGGCCAAGAGGAAGAAGGGAGGAGAGGGAGAGAGCCCAAGCAAGAATACTTGGATTATTTCGAATGAATTCCAAGCCTTACCTTGGGTCCTTTATATAGTGGCCTCTCAACCGCCAAGTCTCTTTTTTCTTATGGAATAAATTTTCATAAGAAATTTATCATATAAATTTTCTATGACTTATTCCATCATGCCAAGTCTTGATTTTATATCATGGTTAAAATCATATTTTAATTCATGATAAAAATCAACCAAGTCTCTTTTTTCTTATGGAATAAATTTTCATAAGAAATTTATCATATAAATTTCTTTATATAAATTTCTTTATCATGGTAAATCAATCCATGATTAATTTTATAAAATAAAAAAACCAATCCATGGTTCATTTTAAAATAAATTTCTTTATATAAATTTCTTTATCATGGTAAATCAATCCATGATTAATTTTATAAAATAAAATAAATCAATCCATGGTTCATTTTAATTTCCATGAAAAATAAACCAAACCTTGGTTTATATAAAAAATTTATATCGTCCATAATTTTATAAAACAAACCACACTTGATTTATTTTATAAATTGAACCAAACAATTTGGTTGCCTCCCTTTATTGTGGCCGGCCAAGCAAAGAGGGTGGGGACCCTCTTTGGCCAGCCTATCCAGGCCACGCCCCAATGAATTAAACTCATTTAATTCATCTATTAAGTCTTCAAAAGATTTAGCCATTTTACGCTTCCGATGCGTCTCTGAAAACTTCAGATTCGACTTATCGTTTGGCTCAACCAAATCTAATCTCTCTTGATTGGAAAATCTAATTTTCAACTCGTTTTAAATCCCTCGGATTACTCGTAGTGCGTGTGACTAAATAGGCTTTCGATTTATGTTGGCCGTCTATAATTAACCAATTATAGAACGATCATGAGTGGCACCTAGTAGTACATCATGATCCCCAATTAATCGAAAGATTAACGGTTGACCTCAGAAACAATTCTGAAACCCTTCAGCAGCTATAATGAATCGTGCCCCATTCCCTTCACCATCTTATACCCACTTGGTTTAGGACATGGTCTATGTGTGTCAGTCCCCACTAGGCTGACTACGTCACACCTAGCCCAAGTAACGTTTTCTCGTCCTACGGATTCTAATTACTCTCATGTATCTAAGAGATTCATACTCTGAACATGTCATGCTCTGGCCAGAGGCTTCGAGTAACAATCCGACGATAGGCCTTGGGTATACATCTTCTCGCAAGGAGTGGTGAATCCTTTGTAGGCTGTTCAAACATCTTCGGGTACTTCGGCTTATACCCAATCATCCTGGGTCCACACCTCCTTGGAGATGCTTGCTTAAGATGTCAAAATATAAGTCTCCATGACCAAGATGACTTGAACACCGCAAGTCAAAGGAACATCGCACTTAAGCTGCAGTAAGAACTTCACTGACATGTCTATATGTAGACTACCATATGAAGTTTTACAGCCAGTCACTCCAATGAACTAGTTCCCTTAACTAGCATTCATGTTTATCTCCAGACATCCCAATATCACCAGCCAGTGAGAATCAACTGATTAGAGAATAACCCATGCTAGTCTCAACAGAATTGATAGTGTCCGTTTTTATCAATTCATCGACTAGGGACAATTTCAATACTTCACAATTGCACATGTAGAGATAATCACTAGTTGTGAATTCATCACAAATTCTCTCATGCTGTGAATTATATTGCAGACATTCAGTAAATGAGTTTAAGATCTCAATCAAATATATAAACATGTATACTCATATAGTGAATATTCATTTATTAAAATAAATGATTACAATCATAAGGCGATTGCCTTAGGACACTTTTCTCATATCACTAACAGGTCTATGGTACCCCCGTACAGAGTCTTTTGATTTGATAGGCGATACCGATTCTGACTATGCTGAATGCAAGTTGGATCAGAAAAGCACAAGTGGGGGTTGTCAATTCTTAGGATCATCATTGGTGAGTTGGTCAAGTCGGAAGCAACATTGTGTTGCTCTCTCCACGACCGAGGCGGAGTATATCACTATGGGAGAGAGTGTATCACAATTGTTGTGAATGATACACACCTTAGAGGACTATGGATTATCTTACAAGGGTGTGCAAGTGTTGTGTGAGAACATAAGCACCATTAACCTTACAAAACAATCCAGTCCACCATTCAAAGACCAAACATATTGAAGTGCGTCATCACTTCATTAGAGATCATGTGGCTAGAGGAGATATTGTACTCTCACATGTTGAGTCAAAATCTAATCTAGCGGACATTTTCACCAAACCACTGCCCGAAAGTGAATTTAGCTTTTTAAGGAGGGAATTAGGGATGTGTCGTGCACAATAGATCATGGTAAAAACCCTTCATGGTCATTCCTAATTGGTGGGCAACTTGGGGACATCTCACACAAACTTAAGGTTTAACAAAATATTTTTGTAGTGATAGAAATGGGGTGAGATATTAGGATCAACTAAATTATTCAAAATGTATAATGCATCCATTGAATAATGAGGTTGAAGAGATAATGATCATTAATTTAACCAAGTAATGGGAAAACCAATGCATAATACATGTGTATTTGATTCCAAGAACATACTTGGACATTCCAATCAAGTAAAATTGGTTGGAGCATTGTTTGTTGATACAAACTTGATTCAAATTTGATACAAGCTTGTCTTGAGATTTTAAATCCATAAGGAAATGACCTTCCTCTTGATTAATGGTGTGGAGAAATACATTTTGGTTAAGGGAACCCCTTTAGGATCAAAGTTTAAATCTGATCGTATTAGAGTTTGAAAGGGGTGTTTGAAACGAGAGTTTCTAAAACGTATCAGAGATTCAGAAACTTATCTGAAATCTGATCGGTCTATAGATTGATCAAGAACCACCCTGATCGGTCATGGTGACCGATCAGGAATTGGTTTGATCGATCCATAGATCGATCAAAATCATTTCTGTATCGAACAGAATCATATCTGATCGGTCTGCAGACTGATCAGGATACTCCCTGATTGGTCATGCAGATCGATCAGCTCATCTCTGATCAGTCATGCAGACCGATCAGCACTTCCCTGATTGGTCATAATGACCAATCAAGGCTCAGTCTGATCAGCCAGGTCATTCCCTGATCGATCAGGACTCTTCCTGATCGGTCACGATGACCAATCAGGACATCTCTGATCGATCAAGATACCTGTTGATCGGTCTGAATACTTCTTGATCGATCGACCGTCCGATCTACTACATTAAATTAGGTTGGTGGATCGGTCCACCAACTACATTAACTCTCCTTCCATCAACTTCTTCCAACCCTAGCCTCCGACCATCTTCATTTTCTCCACAGCTTCCTTCTCCATTGAGTTCTTCTCTCTCCAGCGCTTCCATTGAGTTCTTCCTTCTGATGTACTATGAAGTTCTTCTCAACCGATGACCACATGGCACCCAAGTAATACTCTCAACTTATCTCAATCTTCACTAATCGTTTTTTAAGATATGTGTTATTTTGGTTCTAATCACTGTATTTGTGGTTGTGTCGTGCCCTTCCCTCCTAATCCAACCTGTGTGTCCCTAATCACTATTAGGAAATCTTCCAAATCTAAGGTCGGTGAGGGAACCTCTAAATCCAAATCGCCTTCCACATCTAGACCCTCCCACCAATCTTCTCGACCTCAACCCTCTTCAAGTTCGAGATTTCCTAATGTGTTATTCGAACAAAGCTTTCAAAACCGAACCTTCAAGCTTCTTCCGAGTCGATCTGTCGACAATCCTTTGTTTATGATTACTGTCCCTCTATGAGACAGATAATCGAATTTTACGATCTTGAATCAATTGTCTTTCTCGAACGGAATATCAACACTGATCTTGTTTCCGAGTTCTATAACAATCTGCAAGGGGATGGAGGTATGGGGTGTACGACTTGGGTAGCCAAGACTAACCTAGATTTCACATACCCCTTTTTTTTTTAGTATCTTGGCTGTCGTCGATCAACAAACTCCTACCCCATCAACCCCACTCTTCCAGATCCTTTACCTCTTCCATTCGAAGGTGTTACCCCTGATTCCATCTATGAGTATTTCTTTGGACAGCTCAGATCTGATGGGCTCGATGAGCTTGCCAGTGAGTTCCCTACCTTCGCTGCTCTGCATCTCTCTGTGGTTGATTATGTCCTGTTCAAGATCATCACAAACTGCCTTTTACTGATCACTTCTAAACCCCTAGCTGAGATCCGTCCCTATTACTGCATGATGCTTTACGGGATGAATCGCCACCTTGATTTTGATATCATAGTGAGCATTTTCTGTTCCATTATATCCTATAGTGAGCCCGGTCGTCGCACTGTGTATATGCCTTTTGGTCACATCATCACTGATTGGCTCGAGTCAGTTGGTATTGATGTATCAAAAGGAAGGATTGTGTCGATGGTTAGGCAAGACTGCAGACTTGGAAAACGTGCATTTTCCAAGTTTGGCATCATTGTTGATGTTTGGGGGATACGGTGGAAGGATGGAAGGGGACTTGGGGAGTTACCACGGGCACCACCTGTTCAGGTTGTTGCAGGTCCCGTTGGATATGGTGCGCCCACAGCTGAGGATGATGACGAGGCAGAGTCGGATCTCCGATGGCAAATTGCTGAGCTTGAGCAGACCATGGACCATCGATTTCATATGTGGGAGCTCGAGCAGCAGGCGATGCGGTCTGACATCTCGATGATAGCTCGTGTCCAACAGGAGATGCGTGCCGACCAGCAGGGGATGTTTGCTGAGCTACACTCGTGGATGGCAGGTCATCCACCCCCGCAGATATTTCCTGGTTATCAACCATCGAGCAGCATGGCTCTGGGGAGTTTTATGCCTGACACTGATATATTTGCATTTGATCCGATGCAGTTTGATGTCCCGCGTGCTCCCAATGATCAGGACTGATGTATTTTGATGTAGACTTTGACTTATGTATGTTTGTTGATTTTCTCTTCTGACTATGTGTGACTGACAACATTATGCTATGCGTGTTTGTTTTGGTGTTTATTTCAGTCATCAGTTATATTTAGTGTTTACTCATTACTCCACGACTTAGTGTCATATGATGCATATGTGTATTTTGCCATGCTATATTTCTGTTATATGCCTTTCATATGCCATACAAATTCTACTCTTCGTTTATTTTGGTTTTGGGGAAAGACCCTTGTTTAAGGGGGAGTTTTTGAACTTAATAACCTGTCTACACCCTTTTCGGTGTTTGACAAAGGGGGAGAGGATGGTTAGTTAAGTTTAGGATTTATTACGAACTTAACTATTGTAGGGAGAGGATTCTGATTCCCTTGCAATAATAAACTTGACTATTATTTTCACCTAATAACTAAACTTAAATCGTGTTGTCAAACAACAAAAAGGGGAGATTGTTGATACAGTCTGACCAAATTATTGTTTTGATGTTGACACCGATTTAAGTTCGGTTGAGTGAGAATTGAGATCTGATAGTTAAGTTCGGATTAAGTGTACAGGTCAGAGAGGGCTTGATAGCTCGTTCTCTGGACCGAGATGAGTCGGAGAGGGCTCGGTAGCTCATTCTCTGGACCGGGTTGAGTCGGAGAGGGCTCGGTAGCTCATTCTCTGGACTTAGGTCAGAGACGGCTCGGTAGCTCGTTCTCTAGACCGGGTTGAGTCGGAGAGGGCTCGGTAGCTCGTTCTCTGGACCGGGTTGAGTCGGAGAGGGCTCAGTAGCTCGTTCTCCGGACTTAGGTCAGAGAGGGCTCGGTAGCTCGTTCTCTGGACCAGGTTAAGTTGGAGAGGGCTCGGTAGCTCGTTCTCCGAGACCAGACTGAGTCAGAGAAGGCAAGGGAGCATGTTCTCTGGACTCAGGGTCGAAATGATTAGAGCTGAATCGGTCTGAAGTCCGATCAGGGGTTGGCACGAACTCTCTCGATAGTAGATCAGTCACAGGACCGATCCAGGATGTCTGATCGATCTATTGACCAATCCAGAAAGCTTCTGAGGAAACAGAAGGTTTTCTGAACAGTCTGGTGATCGATCAAAAAATATTTTGTGTGGTCACAGAAGGTTGGTTGATCGGTCAGTGCGACCGATCAGCATAGACTGGACCGATCAGGCAGGAGCCTGATCGATCTGGTTGACTGATCAGGCCCTTCACTGATCGGTCTGGTTGACCGATCAGGCCCTTCACTGATCGGTCACTTTGACCGATCAATGCCTTGACTGGAAATCACAGTGAGTTTAGGGATCGGTCTGGTGACCGATCCCCTGGTCTCTGATCGGTCAGTGAGATCGATTAGAACCTCACCGAATCAATCAGGGTAGATCCTGATGGGTCAGGAGGTTGTCTGATCGGTCAAGGTGACCGATCAACGCCTCAGAACTTTAATTCAAATTGTTGTCAGCGTAGTTCTGATTTCTGATTCGCTTCTGATTTGCTTCGCTAATGGATCTGTAAGTGTGTAGATAACACAAGGCTTTGATATTCGAATGAAGGAGCAAGAAGAAGGGTCAAGGGTGACTTTCTCTGGTGTCTTTTTGTTTGATATACATTTGCAGGTTTCAACGGCACCTGACGACCTGAACCTTCAGCTGAGGAGGTAGGCTGAGAGCTCAGATGGGGTTAGTGGATGATGACTGACCTGAAGCTTCAGCTGAAGAGCTGAGAGCTCATAAGAGATCAGTGGGTGATGCCTGTATGTGTGCAGAAGGAAGACTTAAGAAGATGTTGGCGAAGCAATGAAGGCAACGAAGCAACTAACAGAGTGAACTAACTGTGAAGTGTGGCTGTTGAGTTGTTGTTCTCTGCGCAGTCTTCTTGATCTTTCGATTTCTGCTGGTGCTTGTGCTTGCATCTGTTATGTAAGCATATTCTCGAGACTCTTGTGCTTCATCTGATATATTGTTGAGACGTTTGTGGAGAGGTTACTCCACCGAGAAGGAGAAGTTCTTAGCCGGTTTCATCCCGGAGTCTGATCGTCGAAGATCAAGGGATCGGCCACCTCACGGGCACGGCAAGGAGTAGGGGCAAGTTATCCCCGAACCTTATAAATCCTGTGTCATTCTCTATTATCTTTTTGTTTCTATTGTATTCTGTTTTCTGCTGCTAACTCGATTGTAGAAAAGAAGAAGTTTTAGTGGGTGGCTATTCACACCCCCCCCCCTCTCTAGCCATCCCAGATCCCAACAGAATGGATGTCCCGAGATCTGGCAGTCTCGGAGGCCAAGGAAAATCCCAACCGGAGGAGCCGGTTGGCAAAAGATAACTTCTCCCGAGAGGAGTAGGTGAGAACGCATTCCACGGAAGAGGGAACAGTAGGCGTCGGTTCAACCTAGGGTTTCATTTTGAAATCCAAAGTCAGAACCAAGACAGTTCCGGCTGTGATTTATTTCGAATATTTATATTATATATTATTTTTGGATTAACCCTAGTTGCAGGAGTGAAGAGTGCTTTACCACTTCATCCCAGGCGCTAGAGAGGAGTCAGGCATCGAGGAAGCCAGGCGCCTGATAGATATCAGGTGCCCAGATGGCTATTTCCAGCAGAGGAGTTTGCTGAGCTGATAGGTTGTCATGTCAGCAACTCAGGCGCCCCCAGGGAGCCCAGGTGCCCAAGAATAGAAGATAGGAGTTTAGCCAAGTCTGCGGATAAGGAAGCGTCAGATTCGTGACACGTGTCAGGCGCCCCATAAGGCTCAGGCACCCGAGAACCCTATATAAAAGGGGCTTCACCCCTTGCTTTTCAGGATCAATTCATTCCAACGCAAAGAAGCTTTCTCGCAACATAAGCACGTCAATGCTCATCAAAATTCTTCTGTGCTCGAGTTCGTCCGCGCTGCAAACGATCAAGATAGTCGACACGCCAACTAAGATAGTCCACAATCTTTTCAGTGTCGTTGGTATTGTTTATTTCGTTGTTTAATTCTGTACTCAACTTAAATATCTGTAATATTTTTGCGACTTATAGAATTGCCCAATGAAAATGGTCAAGGACCGTGGGCCTTAGAGTAGAAGTCGTCAAAGACTCCGAACCAAGTAAAAAAGAAAACTTGTTAGCGTTGTGATTTTTATTTCTTCCGTTGCGTTCTGCTTTTTTTCAAAAATTTGACGTAATCACTATTCACCCCCCCCTCTACTGATGTCAACAATCCCACAAGTGGTATCAGAGCGGGTTGCTCAACCTTGGTGAAACCGCCAACTGAGCAGTTTTTCGAAATCATTTTTTTTCGTTTGTTTTTTTAAAAAATATTTTATTTTTCTTTGTTCTTCGAGGTTGGTGCAACACCACTCGAATTGTTCTTAAGTTTTTTTTGCATACCGCACTACTAATCCAAGACAAAGTCTTGAAACGAGTTTTTTTTTAATTTCTCAGGAATACTTAATGGCCATCCAAGAAGGCTACAGTACCGCGCGCCCTCCTCTGTTCTCCAATGAGGATTTTTCCTACTGGAAGAGCAGAATGGAGGTCCACCAGAAAACTCAGGTGGAAATGTGGATTATCATCCAGTCTGAACTGGAAATCCCCAAAAATGCGCAAGGAGAAATCTAAGGACACTTTGAGTGGGACGCCTCGCTCAAGAAGAAGATAGAAGCGTATGCATAAGCCACTCAAACTCTCTAGTGTGGACTGATGAAGGAAGAACTAAACTGCGTCGGCCCATTCAACAGTGCTAAGGAACTATGGAGCAAGTTGATCGAACTGCGCGAGAGGACGTCAGACACAAGAATTAGTAAGAGAGACCTCCTTCTCAACAAATTATATACGATCGAAATGCAAAACAGTGAAACAGCCGCTCAGCTACACGCAATAATCCAAGAAATCATGAACGGTCTACACACGATAGACCATAAGGTAGAAAACCATGATCTAATCAGGTATACCTTAAACTCATTCCCAAGAAATTCTTTGTGGGCATCGATGGTAGATGCTTACAAGATTTCTAGGAATCTTTCAGATATCAAATTAGATGAATTATTCTCTAAATTAGAACTACACGAACAAACTAACGCCTTAATGGTTGAGAAAGGGTTAGCTCTCTTTGCAGGTAAAGCCTCTGTAAAATAGAAGAAGAAGGTGCAATCAATTCTCGAGTCAGACTTCGACTCAGAGTCTGACGACAACGGAATCAATTATCCAGAGTTGGTTCGATTGGTCCGAAGTCAGTACAAAATGATCAAGGGACAAATGAAGAAGAAGAAGGTGAACTAGAAAAAGGATGATCCAACTGAACCATCTACCAGCCAAAAAGCCAAGACTGAAGTCTCCTATTATGGGTGTAATAAGAAGGGCCACTACAAATCGGAGTGTCCCAACTTGAAGGAAAATAAGAAGAACCAGAGGAAGAAGGCTCTCAAAGCTACGTGGGATGAATCCTCTTCAGAATAAGAAGATGAAGTACCACACGCCAACCTCCTCGCGTTGACTGCTTCAGAGAACCTCGACACTGAATCAGAATCAGAAATGGAAGAGAACGTCGGAACCGAAAGACTTTCAATTTCGGAAGATGGGCAAATAATAGTAAGAGGCTACCCCAAATCTGAACTTTATGATTTAATATCGTATCTATCTCGTAAGTTGGCCAAAGCCAACGTGAGGGTCGAGTCCCTCCGACAGGAAGTCAAAATCCTGAAAGAGGGAGTCAACTCTAGTCCCTTGATTGAACCCGTTCAGCAAGGAACCTCCACTCAAGCCCAAAAACTTGAGGAAAATTCCTCCTTGAAAAATCAGGTTAAGGAACTTTGAGTTGCATTGGAATGATTTTCTTTGGGTTCCAAGAATCTTGACATGATTCTTGGAAAGCAAAAATCAGTTCTGAACTGATCCGGACTTGGTTACCGAACCAACTCACGATATAGATTGTACTACTCTATGGTGAACCCAAGTAGAACCCGAGTCTAAGCATGGGTTAAGAAATTATGCTTGACAAATCAAGCCAGACCGAACCAATATTGGATTCACAGGGTCAAGATTCACATCTTACCTAATCCATACCGAGGCTTTAGTCCAGGAGGAGCCAATATAAAAACCATTTTCATAATTAGATAAATTTTTTTCTGTTTTCTGTCTGATACTTGTTTTTATTTTTTACAAAATATCATGCTTAGACTTAGGATTGGTTAGATAAGGATCCAACTTAACTGAAACTTGCACAACCTAGTATTAGGGTGGGGTGAGATGATAGAACATTAGGGAAACATTTCTAAAAAGTTAGGTTGGGTTAGGCGTACCCTATTTGGTCCTATTAGTCAGGTGGAACTAACCGAAGCTACCTCGCCAAAATCCTCAACTAGTTAGACCAGGATTTCTCAATAAGTAATTTGAGAATAAAATTTCTTTAAAAGGCTTTGTCTAGGAAAGGGTTGATGATCCAATAAGGCTACGACCAAAGAAGGCCTCTGTGCCTCGCCAAGACCTGGAAGCCGATTATAGAAATTTATTTTCAACTTATTAATTGTTAAACCCAAATCTAACACAAGTTTCAATTAAATCATAGAGATAACATAAAAGCAAGATAAAATTAATACATCTCACAAAATAAATAAGGAAACCTGTTTTGTCACTTAGAATTAGGTGAGATGTCTAGGACCTAATAATGTAGTCCTACCCAACTAATCATACCCTTAATATACATTCAATCAAATTCAAACTTTTAATTTAACTTAATAAATTCTAAAATTTAATTTAATAATAAATTTAAATTTTAATAAATTCCAAAATTACATTCAAGTTAATAATTTTCAAAAATTTAACATAACATTTTCAAAATCCAATTTAACTTAATATTTTCAAAATTTAACTTAATATTCTCAAATTTCAATTTAACTTAATATTTTCAAAATTCAATTTAACTTAATATTTTCAAAATTTAATTTAACGAATTCTTCAAAAATTCAACTTAACATATTTTAAGTTGAAAACCTGTCTCACAAAAATACTCATAGGAATAACATGATTGACAACCCAGACTAGGTGAGACAGACTAGGCAGTGAAATTCATTCAATCTATCCTTACACCTCTACGTAAATGGATCCAAATCAGAATACTTTATGTATAGGAACATAATGGTTTGGACCAGTGGATATTGGATAGTGGATGCTTCAGACATATAACTGGGGATAAATTGAAGTTCACTAAAATCAAGTACAAAAATCTAGGCTCAGTGGCATTTGGCTGTTGATGCAGTCTGGCCCGATTGTTGTTTTGGTGTTGACACCGATTTAAGTTTGGTTGAGTGAATTCAGATTAAGTCCTGGTCGGGGACTGGGCATGAAATCCTAGTGAGTGAAGCCAGGTGATGAAAATCCTGGTAAGTGAAGCCGGGTCCTGGTGAGTGAAGCCAGGTGACGGAAATCCCGGTGAGTGAAGTCGGGTCCTGGTGAGGAAGTCAGGTGACGGGAACCCCGGTGAGTGAAGCTGGGTCCTGGTGAGTGAAGCCAGGTGACTGAAATACCGGTGAGTGAAGACGGGTCCTGGTGAGTGAAGCCAGGTGACTGAAATCCCGGTGAGTGAAGTCGGGTCCTAGCGAGTGAAGCTAAGTGACCGAAACCCTGGTGAGTGAAGCTAGGTGCTAATGAGTGAAGCTAGGTTGAATGAAGTCCCGGTGAGTGAAGCTGGGTACGGAGTCTTGGTCCGAGGGACTGAGCATGAGTCAGAGAATGCTAGGGAGCCTGTTCTCTGGACTTAGGGTTGAATTGGTTGAAGCTGGATCGGTCTGGAGACCGATCAGGGAGTTGGCACAAACTCCTGGTTGTGGATCGGTCTGGTGACCGATCCAGCGAAGTCTGATCGTTCTGGTGAACGATCAGGGAGAGAACAGAAAGGTTTTTGTTTGGCTTCTGATCGTTCTGGTGAACGATCAGAGAAGGGACAGCAGGTTTCTGTGAGAAACCCTGATCGGTCCATCTGACCGATCAAAGATCGGACTATCCTCATCCTGACCGATCAGGATGGCTCTTAATCGGTCAGGGAGTGACCTGATCGGTCACCAGACCGATCAGGGCACAACCTGATCGGTCAGGTGACCGATCAGGTGTGTGGTTCCTGCGGGTTGTGGCAAGCAAACTGCTGGATCGATCAGAGTGACCGATCCACATCCCTGATCGGTCAGTGTGACCGATCACAAGAAGACCCGCGATCCCTGTGACCTCACTGGACCGATCAGGCTGGAGCCTGATCGTTCAGGGCTTTCACTGATCGGTTGTAACGCCCGCCCCTTACCGTTAGGCGGCGCGTTACCTTTAACCTTTTTTTTTCTTACTTACTTATATCATTGCGTATGAATCTAACATTGCAGTGGAAATGAAACATAACTAATAGCATGTGCAACGACAAGGAAGTAATAACATCATATAACATCTAATAGCATCCATACTTAAATAAACTCCAAAAGAACTAGCAAGTATCATGCATAAAGTAGCAACATATGTCTTATTAGAAATAAGAACTAAGTCTATAGATGACACTAAAGTGGATCGATCAGTCAAGTCACACCACACACATTAGCCCTTCCTGCAGCTGCCCATTCCTCAGAAATTTCCATGTTGCTCTGCAACATAAGCAAACAAACTATAAGTATAAAAGTTAGTAAGCTCTTTCCTACTCACTAAATCCGTACGTCGCATGCATTTTAAAACATATAATATTTCATGGATAGCATAAGATTCATAAGGCACATAAGATACATGAAGACATATAAACATAGAACATATGCATTGTAAAAACATTTAGGATGCTCTTTAGAAAACATAGTAAATAATACTTTAAAATCATATACATCATCTTCTTTGGGGTCCCCGGCTTTGTACCCATTCTTTCTTTTGCGCGCATACCCCTATGTAGGATGCGAGGTAGCTAATCCCGACCTACAGGGGTCTACATTCTAGGCTTACTATCTTTCAGCCTAGGGACAGCTTCGGTAGTCCAGAACCGTGGATCTTTTTCAAGACCCGGTACAAGCCATTCTTTAAAGTAAAATACATACATGCATTCTTTTCTTTTCTTTCTTTCTTTCATATAGAACATGCATTCCTTTCTTTCTTTCTTTCTTTCATATTGCATGTACTATAGACATTCAATCATTCATAATCATAAGCATAAGCATACTTTCATATATAGAACATGCATTCTTTCTTTTTCTTTCTTTCTTTCATATTGCATGTACTATATGCATTCAATCATTCATAAACATAGGCATACTTTCATGGCATAATCATTAGCATAAATAGCAAGACATGGAAGGACCTTTCTTCTAACACATGTAAGTAAAGCAACCATCATGCTAGTTTCATCAATACATCATACATATAACATGCTTGTCTTAATCAAGGCAATATGTTAGTTTAATCTTTCTTTTCTCATCTTAATACATGCTGGCCGAAACTTCATAGCAAGGATATCATAGCATAAAAGTCATATAATCATGGAAATAAAAACATACATTACATAAGAGGTCATTTACAAGTACACTGGTAGTCTAGACTTCACTAAACACTAGTTTAGGTGCATGAATTGTACTTGAACTTATTCTTAGACTTTATTCTAGTAATTGGCCAAAATTCACAGTATGTATAACATGGTCTAAAAGTTCATATAACATGTAAACAAAAACATATTTTACCATTAAGGTCATATACAAGCATAAAGGTAGTCTAGGCTTCATTAAACACTAGTTTAGGGGCATGCTTTGTACTCGAGCCTATTCTTAACCCTTATTCTTGTAATTTGTCGAAACTCACAGTAGGGATTTCATAGCATAATTATTCACATAACATGGGAATAAAAGCATATTTTTCATAAGAATTCATTCACAAGTGCAAAAGTAGTTTGTACTTCACCAAACACTAGTCTAGGTGTATGATCTAGAGTTCTACTTGGATTATCATGCATATGGGTACATGTAACATTTTTCTAAACATCATGACATAGAATGAAGCATGAGTTTAGGCTCAAACAACTTAGATAAGGTACTGACCCTAAGGTATAAATTATTTCCATCATGAAATAAAACACCCAATCACATGCATATCACTTGATTTAACCATAATTTCATGAAGGTCTATAAAAATCTGTTTTATGGAATAATTTAAGGTCCCTTGGCCGAATGTTACAGCGGTCCCTTAGCATAGATTCCACAAAATTTCGTGGCCTAAAGCATTTATATAGCAAGGAAACAATCATTAGAACAATAGCCTACTTCATTCATCAACATTTATCCATTTCATGACATGGCCGAATTCTTCCAAGTCCTTTACATCATGGAGGGCATTCAAACACCATGTATCCATCATATATTCCTTACAAAAAGGTAGTAACAATTTTATGAACTCTTCCTTTAAGTTTTTGGACATAGAAAGAGAGTACCCCTTTTATGGCCGAAACTTCCCTCAAGGTTTTCTTCCATTTTCTTTCACCCAACATCACAAGTCAACATAAAAATCATAAAAAATACATAAAAAGCCATTATGTTGCAGGTGAGGGAGTCTTACCACTTGTTCTTATGTTCCCAAAAGATCTCCAAATTTTGGAGAAGAAAAGACCTCTTAAACTCTAGTACTCCTCTTGTTCTTTTCTTCTTTTGATCCGGTTTTCTCTACGAGGTGAAGGACTTGAAAATGGTAGCAAGGGAACCAAGGATTTCGGTGAGGAAGAGGAGGAAGGAGAAGAGTTTGGTGGAGAGAAAAGGGGAAGGTTTCTTGGTCGAAATGCATTAGGCATTTCCTCCTCTTCATGGCCTTTTATGATGAGTAAAGAGGCAAGCACCTCTTTAATGGTGTCTTTTCATCTTCTTTGTGTCTCTTCATCTTCTTTCCCACTTATCTACAATTCTCCATCCTCTTCTAATAGCACTCCCTTGCTAGGTGAATTGGTTAGTACATGCATGGTGGTATAAGAGGTCCAAGGGTCAATCCTTGGTGCATGCACTTTATTTTTTATTTTATTTTCATTTTATTTTCTATTATTTCCAAAAATTCTCCTAAAAATCCCCCATAATTATGCTAATATTCCTAATTAAAATCCATTTATATTTATATTAAATTTTGCCTAAAATCTACAAATAATCATGGTACTAGAAAACCCATATAAGGCCCATTAGTACTTAGTTTCTCAATTTAAATGAGAAAATCATGGATTTCTTGGCTAAGGTTCGTACTAATATCTCTAGGTCCCTCGGAAAATTATCTAGACATGATCAATATTTTAAAGAAAATATTAAGAAAATTTTCCGGGTCGTTACAATTCACCCTCCCTTCTGAAAAGTTCGTCCTCGAACTTAAAATAACTCGGGTGGATGCTATTGTTTCTCTCGAAGGCAGGGTTGTTAAAAACTTGCTATCTAGAACTTGTAAGGTTATGTCTATCTTCTTAGCATGTATCATGGAAATATAGGAATGCGTTGCCCCAGTATCAAATAAAACAGTAGCATGCTGACTGTAAATAATTATCTGACCTGTGACAACGGTGGAAGCATTTGCCGCATCCTCCTTTGTAAGAGAAAATACCCTTGCATTCGTAGTAACAGGCGGGGCCTCCAATCGGCCTTGACTTAATTGAGGACCTTCTAGTGCGGCTTGCATATAGTGCAGCTGTGCAGGAGCATTCTGATACTGCATCTGCTGCTGAGAAGGTGTCGGGGCCTTGGCAGGACAGGCGAAGGCCTTGTGTCCCTCTTGTCCGCATGTGAAGCACTTGTTTGTACCCATGCGGCATTCTCCAGGATGCGTGTTTCCACATTTTGCGCACGGGGGGTACTTGGGCTTCTTATTTGCTGGGCCGCCATTAGAATTGTTCCACATTTTCTTATCATTGCGGTCCCCCTTCCAGCTAGTACCCGCGTGCTGAGGCTTCTGACCTCCTGAGGGGGCTTGGCTCTTGCTTTCAGTTGGCATCTTCCTTTGCTGATTTATGTTGTTCAGATAGTGCTCGGTGATCAAAGCACTGCTAAACAGCTCCTCGACGGTCTGCGGTCGGTTAACTCCGCCGGCCACGTTCAGAGTTATCTCCGGTCGTAACACTTCAGCATAAGGCGGACCTTTTCTTTCTCTGTGCTAACCAACTCAGGACATAGGCGAGCCAGTCGGGTGAACCTCTTGATGGCTTCGCTGACGGATAGGTCACCTTGTCGGAATTCCGTGAATTCATCATAATGTTTGTTAGTGACCCGCATGTGGAAGAACTCCTCGAAGAATTCCGTCTCAAAGTCTGTCCACTTCATCCGGTTTATGGGTCTCTTGGCCTTGACCCTCTCCCACCACATTCTGGCATCGTCAGAGAGGCAGAACGACGCACATTTTATCTTCTCATGCTCCGGCCAATCTAGCAGCTCCATAGTACTCTCCATAGTCTTAAACCAGGCCTGTGCATCCCATGGCTCGCAAGCACCCGAGAAGGACTCCGGCTTCAGCCTCTGCCACTGGATTAAATAGGCTTTCGGTCGCATTCCGGTGGCAGGGCCTGTCGGGGGTGCTGGCGTAGCTGGGGGTGTAACTGTTATCACGGGCTGGTTTGGTGGTGGAGTCGCAGCATTTCCCTGTTGAGTCATCAGGGTGTTGATGGTCTGCTGTTGTTCGGTGATCTGACGCTGGAGTTCTGCGACTATGTGCGTTAGGTCAGGCTGGGGTGCAGTTTCGTTTGTTCTGGTACTTCTTCTAGCCATGCTATCTTCACGAAATAACACATAGGCTAGTATAAAGTTACTGTCATTTTCTCCTATTATCTATCACTTAGGTATATCACGTATAAGAAAATATTTTTATTCTACTAATATCTCTTTCTAGATGTTCTTACATCTTAAATTTTATGTAGTCTTCTTGCTCTGTTGTTTAAACATTTTACAACAATAAGATAGTATAAGATCCTTTTCATCATTTTCATGTATATACATGCATTTATATCTTTTTCATTATAAGGTACGGTAAGGTACTACCTTAGGTTTCCATTCATATACATCTTAAATCATTGTCATTACAAGGCATGATAAGGTATCTTCCCAGTTTTATCCAAGGTAAGATCATGCTACCGTCATACATATCATTTTAAATCATTGTCATCATAAGGTATCTTCCTAGTTTTATCCAAGGTAAAATCATACATATCATGCACCATACTTGCATAATTCAGTTATCAATATAAACATAAAATAAGGCAAGTATAGAATTTCTTACTTGGAAGCGGTAGGAGGTAGGCTTGATGTGTGTGTAGTGAGATGACAAACTGCTCTGATACCATACTGTAACGCCCGCCCCTTACCGTTAGGCGGCGCGTTACCTTTAACCTTTTTTTTTCTTACTTACTTATATCATTGCGTATGAATCTAACATTGCAGCGGAAATGAAACATAACTAATAGCATGTGCAACGACAAGGAAGTAATAACATCATATAACATCTAATAGCATCCATACTTAAATAAACTCCAAAAGAACTAGCAAGTATCATGCATAAAGTAGCAACATATGTCTTATTAGAAATAAGAACTAAGTCTATAGATGACACTAAAGTGGATCGATCAGTCAAGTCACACCACACACATTAGCCATTCCTGCAGCTGCCCATTCCTCAGAAATTTCCATGTTGCTCTGCAACATAAGCAAACAAACTATAAGTATAAAAGTTAGTAAGCTCTTTCCTACTCACTAAATCCGTACGTCGCATGCATTTTAAAACATATAATATTTCATGGATAGCATAAGATTCATAAGGCACATAAGATACATGAAGACATATAAACATAGAACATATGCATTGTAAAAACATTTAGGATGTTCTTTAGAAAACATAGTAAATAATACTTTAAAATCATATACATCATCTTCTTTGGGGTCCCCGACTTTGTACCCATTCATTCTTTTGCGCGCATACCCCTATGTAGGATGCGAGGTAGCTAATCCCGACCTACAGGGGTCTACATTCTAGGCTTACTATCTTTCAGCCTAGGGACAGCTTCGGTAGTCCAGAACCGTGGATCTTTTTCAAGACCCGGTACAAGCCATTCTTTAAAGTAAAATACATACATGCATTCTTTTCTTTTCTTTCTTTCTTTCATATAGAACATGCATTCCTTTCTTTCTTTCTTTCTTTCATATTGCATGTACTATAGACATTCAATCATTCATAATCATAAGCATACTTTCATATATAGAACATGCATTCTTTCTTTTTCTTTCTTTCTTTCATATTGCATGTACTATAGGCATTCAATCATTCATAAACATAGGCATACTTTCATGGCATAATCATTAGCATAAATAGCAAGACATGGAAGGACCTTTCTTTTAACACATGTAAGTGAAGCAACCATCATGCTAGTTTCATCAATACATCATACATATAACATGCTTGTCTTAATCAAGGCAATATGTTAGTTTAATCTTTCTTTTCTCATCTTAATACATGCTGGCTGAAACTTCATAGCAAGGATATCATAGCATAAAAGTCATATAATCATGGAAATAAAAACATATATTACATAAGAGGTCATTTATAAGTACACTGGTAGTCTAGACTTCACTAAACACTAGTTTAGGTGCATGAATTGTACTTGAACTTATTCTTAGCCTTTATTCTAGTAATTGGCCAAAATTCACAGTATGTATAACATGGTCTAAAAGTTCATATAACATGTAAACAAAAACATATTTTACCATTAAGGTCATATACAAGCATAAAGGTACTCTAGGCTTCATTAAACACTAGTTTAGGGGCATGCTTTGTACTCGAGCCTATTCTTAACCCTTATTCTTGTAATTTGTCGAAACTCACAGTAGGGATTTCATAGCATAATCATTCACATAACATGGGAATAAAAGCATATTTTTCATAAGAATTCATTCACAAGTGCAAAAGTAGTTTGTACTTCACCAAACACTAGTCTAGGTGTATGATCTAGAGTTCTACTTGGATTATCATGCATATGGGTACATGTAACATTTTTATAAATATCAAGACATAGAATGAAGCATGAGTTTAGGCTCAAATAACTTAGATAAGGTACTGACCCTAAGGTATAAATTATTTCCATCATGAAATAAAACACCCAATCACATGCATAACACTTGATTTAACCATAACTTTATGAAGGTCTATAAAAATCTGTTTTAAGGAATAATTTAAGGTCCCTTGGCCGAATGTTACAGCGGTCCCTTAGCATAGATTCCACAAAATTTCGTGGCCTAAAGCATTTATATAGCAAGGAAACAATCATTAGAACAATAGCCTACTTCATGCATCAACATTTATCCATTTCATGACATGGCCGAATTCTTCCATGTCCTTTACATCATGGAGGGCATTCAAACACCATGTATCCATCATATATTCCTTATAATAAGGTAGTAACAATTTTATGAACTCTTCCTTTAAGTTTTTGGACATAGAAAGGGAGTACCCCTTTTATGGCCGAAACTTCCCTCAAGGTTTTCTTCCATTTTCTTTCACCCAACATCACAAGCCAACATAAAAATCATAAAAAACACATAAAAAGCCATTATGTTGTAGGTGAGGGAGTCTTACCACTTGTTCTTATGTTCCCAAAAGATCTCCAAATTTTGGAGAAGAAAAAGACCTCTTAAACTCTAGTACTCCTCTTGTTTCTTTTCTTCTTTGATCCGGTTTTCTCTAGGAGGTGAAGGACTTGAAAATGGTAGCAAGGGAACCAAGATTTTGGTGAGGAAGAGGAAGGGAAAGAGTTTGGTGGAGAGAAAAGGGGAAGGTTCTTGGTCGAAATGCATTAGTCATTTCCTCCTCTTCATGGCCTTTTATGATGAGTAAAGAGGCAAGCACCTCTTTAATGGTGTCTCTTCATCTTCTTTGTGTCTTTATCTTCTTTGTGTCTCTCATCTTCTTTCCCACTTATCTACAATTCCCCATCCTCTTCTAATAGCACTCCCTTGCTAGGTGAATTGGTTAGTACATGCATGGTTNTTCATGGATAGCATAAGATTCATAAGGCACATAAGATACATGAAGACATATAAACATAGAACATATGCATTGTAAAAACATTTAGGATGCTCTTTAGAAAACATAGTAAATAATACTTTAAAATCATATACATCATCTTCTTTGGGGTCCCCGACTTTGTACCCATTCATTCTTTTGCGCGCATACCCCTATGTAGGATGCGAGGTAGCTAATCCCGACCTACAGGGGTCTACATTCTAGGCTTACTATCTTTCAGCCTAGGGACAGCTTCGGTAGTCCAGAACCGTAGATCTTTTTCAAGACCCGGTACAAGCCATTCTTTAAAGTAAAATACATACATGCATTCTTTTCTTTTCTTTCTTTCTTTCATATAGAACATGCATTCCTTTCTTTCTTTCTTTCTTTCATATTGCATGTACTATAGACATTCAATCATTCATAATCATAAGCATACTTTCATATATAGAACATGCATTCTTTCTTTTTCTTTCTTTCTTTCATATTGCATGTACTATAGGCATTCAATCATTCATAAACATAGGCATACTTTTATGGCATAATCATTAGCATAAATAGCAAGACATGGAAGGACCTTTCTTTTAACACATGTAAGTAAAGCAACCATCATGCTAGTTTCATCAATACATCATACATATAACATGCTTGTCTTAATCAAGGCAATATGTTAGTTTAATCTTTCTTTTCTCATCTTAATACATGCTGGCTGAAACTTCATAGCAAGGATATCATAGCATAAAAGTCATATAATCATGGAAATAAAAACATATATTACATAAGAGGTCATTTATAAGTACACTGGTAGTCTAGACTTCACTAAACACTAGTTTAGGTGCATGAATTGTACTTGAACTTATTCTTAGCCTTTATTCTAGTAATTGGCCAAAATTCACAGTATGTATAACATGGTCTAAAAGTTCATATAACATGTAAACAAAAACATATTTTACCATTAAGGTCATATACAAGCATAAAGGTAGTCTAGGCTTCATTAAACACTAGTTTAGGGGCATGCTTTGTACTCGAGCCTATTCTTAACCCTTATTCTTGTAATTTGTCGAAACTCACAGTAGGGATTTCATAGCATAATCATTCACATAACATGGGAATAAAAGCATATTTTTCATATGAATTCATTCACAAGTGCAAAAGTAGTTTGTACTTCACCAAACACTAGTCTAGGTGTATGATCTAGAGTTCTACTTGGATTATCATGCATATGGGTACATGTAACATTTTTCTAAACATCAAGACATAGAATGAAGCATGAGTTTAGGCTCAAATAACTTAGATAAGGTACTGACCCTAAGGTATAAATTATTTCCATCATGAAATAAAACACCCAATCACATGCATAACACTTGATTTAACCATAACTTCATGAAGGTCTATAAAAATCTGTTTTAAGGCATAATTTAAGGTCCCTTGGCCGAATGTTACAGCGGTCCCTTAGCATAGATTCCACAAAATTTCGTGGCCTAAAGCATTTATATAGTAAGGAAACAATCATTAGAACAATAGCCTACTTCATGCATCAACATTTATCCATTTCATGACATGGCCGAATTCTTCCAAGTCCTTTACATCATGGAGGTCATTCAAACACCATGTATCCATCATATATTCCTTACAATAAGGTAGTAACAATTTTATGAACTCTTCCTTTAAGTTTTTGGACATAGAAAGGGAGTACCCCTTTTATGGCCGAAACTTCCCTCAAGGTTTTCTTCCATTTTCTTTCACCCAACATCACAAGCCAACATAAAAATTATAAAAAACACATAAAAAGCCATTATGTTGTAGGTGAGGGAGTCTTACCACTTGTTCTTATGTTCCCAAAAGATCTCCAAATTTTGGAGAAGAAAAGACCTCTTAAACTCTAGTACTCCTCTTGTTCTTTTCTTCTTTTGATCCGGTTTTCTCTACGAGGTGAAGGACTTGAAAATGGTAGCAAGGGAACCAAGGATTTTGGTGAGGAAGAGGAGGAAGGAGAAGAGTTTGGTGGAGAGAAAAGGGGAAGGTTTCTTGGTCGAAATGCATTAGTCATTTCCTCCTCTTCATGGCCTTTTATGATGAGTAAAGAGGCAAGCACCTCTTTAATGGTGTCTCTTCATCTTCTTTGTGTCTCTTCATCTTCTTTCCCACTTATCTACAATTCCCCATCCTCTTCTAATAGCACTCCCTTGCTAGGTGAATTGGTTAGTACATGCATGGTGGTATAAGAGGTCCAAGGGTCAATCCTTGGTGCATGTACTTTATTTTTTATTTTATTTTCATTTTATTTTCTATTATTTCCGAAAATTCTCCTAAAAATCCCTCATAATTATGCTAATATTCCTAATTAAAATCTATTTATATTTATATTAAATTTTGCCTAAAATCTATAAATAATCATGGTATTAGAAAGCCCATATAAGGCCCATTAGTACTTAGTTTCTCAATTTAAATGAGAAAATTATGGATTTCTTGGCTAAGGTTCGTACTAATATCTATAGGTCCCTCGGAAAATTATCTAGACATGATCAATATTTTAAAGAAAATTTTCTGGGTCGTTACATCGGTCTGGTGACCGATCAGGGTCATCACTGATCGGTCTGGTGACCGATCAATGTTTGAACTTTAATTTGAAATCGCTGTCAGATGCTCTGAATCATTCTGGTTTTTTTCTGATACACTGTTGATTTCGTTTGATATGCTTTGCTAATCATCTGTTGAAGTGTGCAGACGTTACAGGGATGATACAAGCCAAGGAGAAGAGTCAATGGAGACTTTCACCATGGCAGGTTTGTCTGTTTCCTGTTTCCATGTCTCAACGGCTTCTGGCACTGCTAGAGACTGACGGAGACTCAGCTGAAGAGGTCTTCAGTGGACTGAGCGCTCAGTGGAGTCAGTGGGTCTGGCTGTGGCTCAGTGGGTGATGATGGAGTCTGGCAATGGTGAGCAGGAGCTTAAGAGGAAGCTGAGAGGCAGAGGAGCGGTAGACGCGAACAGACAGAAAAACGAGTGAAGTTTTTGCTGTGGGGTTTAGCTCTCTATGTAGTTTCTTGCTCTAGCATTCCGGTGAGATTTGTGTGAGCTTTCCTTCTTATTTGTCTCGTGAGCTTAATTGTTATCCTACAAAGACGTTTGTGGAGGTTTCTCCACCGAGAAGGAGGCTCTATTATATCCGGGTTCACCGGGGCTTGATCTGCCGACGATCAAGGGATCGCCCACCTTACGGGCACGCCAAGGAGTAGGGGCAAGTTATCCCCGAACCTTGTACATCTTCTTGTTAGCATCGGTTTGCTCCCTTCTCTGTTTTGCTTTCTGTATTTTGTTTCCGCTGCTAACCTTAGAGTGCAGAAAGCTTCAAAGAAAATGATTTGAGTGTCTGGCTACATTCACCCCCCCCCTCTCTAGCTTGGGGCTCTGTTCAAACGGACTAACACCCGAGAGCTTACAACAACGATGGCTTTGAGGGAAGGCTTCAGCACCAACCGGGCTCCTTTCTTCGATGGGGCTGATTTTCAATACTGGAGATCGCGAATAGAATACTACCTCAAGACCAACATCAACATGTGGTTCGCTGTCAAGGAGGATTTTCCCCCTCCAAAGGATGATGAAGGAAAAGAGATCGAGTTCTCAAGGTGGTCGGCAGAACAAATCCGAAAAGGGGAATCCAATGCTAAAGCTGTTGTCACCTTGCAATGTGGGATGACCAAGGAGCAGCTGATCAAGGTTGGCCCTTTCACCACTGCCAAAGTCCTCTAGAACAAGCTTATTGAGCTTCACGAATGCACTCAAGATACTCGGAGAGCCAAGAAAGACTTGCTTCTCAGCCAACTCCAAAACCTTTCCATGGAAGAAAATGAAAAGGTAAGTGAACTCCATGGACGATTCAAAGAGATTTTCAATGGTCTACATTCCATCAATGAGAAGGTAGAAAGTCGTGACCTTGTGAGGTATGTTCTCAAAGCCTTCCCTAGGAATGTCTTGTGGTCATCCATGGTGGATGCTTACAAGGTTTCCAAGGACTTATCCTTTGTTAAGTTAGAGGATTTATTTTGTGAAATAGAACTACATGAGATCTCTAACCAAAGCCCAAAGGAGAAGGGTGTAGCTCTTGTGGCAGGGGACAAGACCAAGAAGAAGAAAAAGAAGAAGGAAAAGGAGGAGGAGAAAAGTTACTATCACATGGCCTTCATGGCCTTAGAAGAGTCAACCAAGGAGGGTGATAATGAATCATGGGACTCCTCAATCGTAGCTTCATCATCTTCGGATGATGAAGAGGTAATTTCTCCCGAGTTAGACAAATGTTATAGAACAATAGCATGCCAACTGATTTGCTTAAAAAATCTAAGATCAAGGTTAAATTGTTGAAATTGGAAGTAGAAGAATTAAAATCCTCTAAGGTTGAGGATATTAATGATTTTCACAATGAGTCCCTTGAGAATGAAAATAAGGACTTGAGGAGCGAAGTTAAAAACCTCAAGAATATTCTTAAGAAATTTTCAACTAGCTCCAAAACTTTAGATATGATTCTTAATTCCCAAAGAGTCATTTACAACAAGGCTGGTATAGGTTACCAACCTAAAGAACCAACCTTTGTATCATTAATGTCAAGAACCCAATTTAGATCACAAAATGATTCTAGGGTTCAAAAAGTTAGAAAGAAATTGACTAAGGCATGGGTGCCAAAGTCTTTCATTGTAGATGCTTTAGGTCCCAAAATTTGGGTACCCAAAACATCTATATTTCGAATTGTATAGGCATTAATTGAGGGGGAGCATCTATCAATATGGGTGGTTGATATTTGGTGCTCCAAACACATGGTCATTCCTAGTTAGGGATATGCTTACCATTTTCTCCATTTAATGGATATTTACTACCTATGAGGAATGGTTCTTTTCCATCTCGAATTTAGATGATTGGAGTTAAAACCCAATGGAAATCATAAACTCCATACATAATATAGATACATGGAAAATTTTCCCATTTATTCTATATTTTGGTGTCACTGAAAATTTTCTCATTTGTATTTGTATACATTTGGGACTATGATTTATCAACATTGCTCCAATCTAATTTGGTCTATGAAATTTGGGACTATGAATTCTCCGATCCAATGTATGAACTATCAATAGAATGGAGAATTAGGATTCTAGACTTGATACAAACTTCGAATCATGAATTATTAAATTTCATCAAAATTGGTAAATTACCAATAGAACTAAGAATTAGGACTATGAATTGCCTAGAATGATTAGTTTTATTATTGCAAGTTTTAGTTTACTATGATTCTAAAGGAGTTAGCCACAATATCAAGATAGCAGTTTATTTATGAAATGTCTTATTTCAAGCCTAAGGTGTCTTGTTAAAAGAAAAGTTTTTTTTGTTCAAGCAAGCCAAGATTTTCTTGTATGTGTTATACAACTTGAATGTATGCTAAGGAATAATATCAGCACATAAATTTGTACTGATAAGGCCTCAATAGACAAAACATGAGCTTAAGGTCTAGGCTTAGTGCTTTCTTGCTATTGAACTGAATCAAGGGATCAGTACCAAAATCCTAGAACTTAGCATGTATTCTAGATCTTCACACTTAAGGTTCCTTGATATGTTGTTTTCTTTTTGGTTAAGGGAAACTCTTCTTAGGATCAAAGGGATTAACTCTAATTGGATTAGGAGTGGTTCAGAATTGAAACAAACTGGGAAAACCTATCAGAGTCTCTAAAATTTTGTTTTTGAGATCGTGTTTCTGAAATCTAATCGGGAGAAACTTTCTGTATGGAACCTGATCGGTCCACCGATCGATCAGGACTCACCCTGATCGGTTTACCGTGATCGATCAGAGGTCCTTCTGATCGGTCTGACGACCGATCAGATCAATTCTGATTAGGGAACTCCCAGATCATTCCAAATGCTGTCAGACTACTCCTCAGTCCGATCCCCTTTAATCAATTGGTATCAGATTACTGATCATACTGATACAAACAAATCTAATACAAACCGATTATAATTGGGAAAATACCGGTCATACTTGGAGCAAATCTAATACTGATACAAACCTGTGATGGAACTTTCAAATCCATAAAGGTTGTTTGAATCATGACTCTTGTTTCTTGATGAGGAATCATTTTTAGTCAAGAAACTCAACTCATGTTTCAAAAATTTTTCTGAAATATCAAATGTTAATGGAGTCTGCACCCCTGTTGTGGAATGTCAATTGTCAATGCAGTCTGATCGGCAACGTATCAGAGTTTCAGAAATATTTCTGAAATCTGATCGGTCCCCGGACTAATCAAAAATATTTCTGTATCGAATAATCAACGAACCTGATCGGTCACGGAGACCAATCAGGACTATATGTCGGATATAACTGCGTTCTTACTTGTCATATGAAGCATATATGTGTTTGACCATGATATAATTCTGTATATGCTTTCATGTGCAATTCATACTTACCTTTGATTATTTTGGGTTTGGGGAGAGACCCTTGTTTAAGGGGGAGGTATGTTTAAACTTAATAACCATACCCTTTTCGGTGTTTGACAAAGGGGGAGAGAATGGTTGATTAAGTTTAGGGTTTTGTTATTATAGGGGGAGGACATTGATTCCCTTACGATAATTGAATTGACTTCAATTAATCTCTAATACCTAAACTTAAATCGGGTTGTCAAACAACAAAAAGGGGGAGATTGTTGATGCAATCTGGCCCGATTGTTGTTTTGGTGTTGACACTGATTTATGTTTGATTGAGTGAATTCGGATTAAGTCCTGGTCGGGGACTGGGCATGAAATCCTGGTGAGTGAAGCCAGGTGACAGAAATCTCGGTGAGTGAAGTCGGGTCCTGGTGAGTGAAGCCAGGTGACGAAAATCCCGGTGAGTGAAGCCGGGTCCTGGTAAGTGAAGCCAGGTGACGGAAATCCCGGTGAGTGAAGTCGGGTCCTGGTGTTTGAAGCCAGGTGATGGGAACCCTGGTGAGTGAAGCCGGGTCCTGGTGAGTGAAGCCAGGTGACTGAAATCCCGGTGAGTAAAGCCGGGTCCTGGTGAGTGAAGCTAGGTGACTGAAATCCTGGTGAGTGAAGCCGGGTCCTAGCGAGTGAAGCTAGATGACCGAAACCCTGGTGAGTGAAGTCAGGTCCTAGTGAGTGAAGCTAGGTTGAATGAAGTCCCGGTGAGTGAAGCTGGGTACAGAGTCTTAGTCCGGGGGACTGAGCATGAGTCAGAGAATGCTAGGGAGCCTGTTCTCTGGACTTAGGATTGAATTGGTTGGAGCTGGATCGGTCTGGAGACCGATCAGGGAGTTGGCACAAACTCCTGGTTGTGGATTGATCGTTCTGGTGAACGATCAGAGAAGGGACAGTAGGTTTCTGTGAGAAACCCTGATCGGTCCATCTGACTGATCAAAGATCGGACTATCCTCATCCTGACCGATCAGGATGGCTCCTGATCGGTCAGGGAGTGACCTGATCGGTCACCAGACCGATCAGGGCACAACCTGATCGGTCAGGTGACCGATCAGGTGTGTGGTTCCTGCGGGTTGTGGCAAGCAAACTGCTGGATCGATCAGAGTGACCGATCCACATCCCTGATCGGTGAGTGTGACCGATAACAAGAAGACCCGCGATCCCTGTGACCTCACTGGACCGATCAGGCTGGAGCCTGATCGTTCAGGGCTTTCACTGATTGGTCAGGTGACCGATCAGGGTCATCACTGATCAGTCTGGTGACCGATCAGTGTTTGAACTTTAATTTGAAATCGCTGTCAGATGCTCTGAATCATTCTGGTTTTTTTCTGATACACTGTTGATTTCGTTTGATATGCTTTGCTAATCATCTGTTGAAGTGTGCAGACGTTACAGGGATGATACAAGCCAAGGAGAAGAGTCAATGGAGACTTTCACCATGGCAGGTTTGTCTGTTTCCTGTTTCCATGTCTCAACGGCTTCTGGCGCTGCTAGAGACTGACGGAGACTCAGCTGAAGAGGTCTTCAGTGGACTGAGCGCTCAGTGGAGTCAGTGGGTCTGGCTGTGGCTCAGTGGGTGATGATGGAGTCTGGCAATGGTGAGCAGGAGCTTAAGAGGAAGCTGAGAGGCAGAGGAGCGGTAGACGCGAACAGACAGAAAAACGAGTGAAGTTTTTGCTGTGGGGTTTAGCTCTCTGTGTAGTTTCTTGCTCTAGCATTCCGGTGAGATTTGTGTGAGCTTTCCTTCTTATTTGTCTCGTGAGCTTAATTGTTATCCTACAAAGACGTTTGTGGAGGTTTCTCCACCGAGAAGGAGGCTCTATTATATCCGGGTTCACCGGGGCTTGATCTGCCGACGATCAAGGGATCGCCCACCTTACGGGCACGCCAAGGAGTAGGGGCAAGTTATCCCCGAACTTTGTACATCTTCTTGTTAGCATCGGTTTGCTCCCTTCTCTGTTTTGCTTTCTGTGTTTTGTTTCTGCTGCTAACCTTTGAGTGCAGAAAGCTTCAAAGAAAGTGATTTGAGTGTCTGGCTACATTCACCCCCCCCCCTCTCTAGCCATCCAAGGACCAACATTGGCAACAATGCTACACTTAAGGTAATTAGGTCAGGTAATATCGAGTTAAATTCAGATTTTATTATCAAAAAGGTTTTATTGGTTGATAATTTTAAATTTAACCTGCTTAGCATTAGTCAGTTATGTAATACTGGTTATGTAGTCACCTTTACCAACTTTGACTGCCTTATTAGGAACTTACATGACTCAGAAATAACCCTTAAGGGAGTTAGGAAAAATAATATCTATACTATTAATCTACCATCAACACCTAAGTGTCTTTTGACCCAACCTGAAGAAACTAACCTTTGGCATAGGAGACTAGGTCATACTCACATAAAGTTAATTTCTAAAGTAAGTCAAAATGGACTGGTTAAGGGAATTCCAAAAATTAAAAACTTTGAAAACTCAATATGTACCAGAAAGCTTCAATCAGTTCTGGGCAGAAGCGATAAACACCACATGCTATATTCAAAATAGGGTACTAATTACCGATATCATCAGTGGTGAAGTCACCACGTGTCTCCATCCTGCGATTTACCCTCGTTGACCGGTGGGGACTCTCATTGAAGGCTGTGGGGCAGGGTTGGTCAGCCAAGCGGATTAGTCGGGCGCAAGCCTGGATACCCCTTGTAAATCAAAAAAAATAGGGTACTAATAAATAAAAGTCACAATAAAACACTTTACGAAATATATTACCAAAGAATACCCAACTTATATTATCTAAGAGTATTTGGGTGTAAGGTCCATATCTTAAATACCAAAGACTATCAAGGAAAATTTCAATCTAAATCAACCCCAGGAATATTTGTACGATACTCAACCACGAGTCGGGCATATAGGGTCTTTAACAAACATACCCTTAGAATTGAAGAAAAAACCACAAATGTTATATTCGACGAAGAAATCATCACAAAACCCAACACAATTAATTCAGTCAATTCATCAAAACCAACTACTTCTAATCAAGACTAAGATGAAATTGAACCAACAGTTGAACCAACAATTGAACCAACAGTTGATCCAATAATTGAATCAGTAATTGAACTAATAACTGAACCAATTCAAACTGTTGAACCTGTTCCAACCCAAAACCTACCAACTGGACCTGAGGCTGAATCAAGCTCTAGGTAATCTAAGAAACCTAGACTAAATCACCCAACTAATCAAATTTTCGGTGATCCAACACTAGGGGTTAGAACAAAGTCCTCTTATAGAAACCTAAGTCAAATAGCACTAATTTCGAAGATATAACCAAAAACTATAGAAGAGGTTTTACCTGACCCGGACTGGATCATAGCCATGCAAGAGGAATTAGCAAAGTTTGAAAGAAACCAAGTCTGGGACTTAGTGCCTAAACTAGAAGGTAAGTCTATAATAGACAATAAGTGGGTATTTAGGAATAAATTGAACGACCAAGGTGAGATAATAAGAAACAAAACCCGCTTAGTTGCAAAAAGGTTTAGTCAAGTAGAAGGATTAGACAATGATGAAACCTATGCCCCTGTAGCCAGACTTGAGTCAATTAGGATGCTACTGTTGGTGCAGGCAGCACCTAAGTCAAACCTGGGTTTTGATATTGGCAAAGGGTTCAAAAGTTAAGATATTATTGTGATCTAATGAGCTCACTAAGTGTGCAGAACGAAGTCCTGGCGAAGGGCTGCTGGGCACCTAGCGAAGGACTGCTAGGCATCGAAACCCTAAGACCTGGCGAAGGACTGCTGGGCACCTGGCGAAGGGCCGCTAGGAGTCTAAGACCTGGCAAAGGACTGCTAGGCACCTGGCGAAGGACTGCTTGGTACCAAAGACCTGGCGAAGGGCTGCTAGACACCTGGCGAAGGACTGCTGGGCAAAAGTCCAACCGGAGGAGCCGGTTGGCAAAAGGTAAACTCTCCTGAGAGGAGTAGGTGAGGACGCGTTCCCCGTCAAGGGAACAGTAGGCGTCAGTTTGACCTAGGGTTCCATTTGGGAGACCCGAAGTCAGAACCAAGACAGCTAAGGATGTATAAACCTAACATTTCTTGCCTTGTTTGTTGTGGAACTAACCTTGGATGCAGGGACCAAAGGAGCGTGTTTCTGCAGCTCAGAACGCCCCAAAGGAGAGGGGCAGTAGCTGGGCTAGGCGCCCGAGAGGTCCCGAGCGCCCAAGGTCAAAGCCAAACGAACAAGCTAAGCAAGAATCGCAAGAATCGCTTCGGAAGATTACTGGGCCAGGCGCCCTCAAGCTCCCGGGCGCCCTAGTGGTCCCAAGCGCCATGGATGCCTCGGGCGCCCCGGGTCCAAGCCAAAACAAGTGATCGAAGCGGAAGCCAGCAGACCAAGTCAACTGGGGCGCCCCCAGTGTCCCGGGCACCCCCGTCAGCTCCGAACCCGATTCTGGAGGGATAAGCGCTGACCGAGCTTCGGATCAGAGTTCTCGGATCCGAAGGCACGTGTCAGGCGCCCCCAGCATCCCGGGCGCCCCCAGGAGTGCTATAAAAGGGGCTCGACCCATAAGGCTTCACAATCAACTTTTCTAACGCCTCTACGCTCTTCGACTCAAGCGCTCTGCTTCGGAAACCTCCAATCTCGAGATTCAAGCGCCGACGACGACCCTTCGCACCGAAGTACGATTCACACCGGGCGTTGGTAACGAAGAGTATAATTGTTCTTTTTACTGCACCATTACTGTACAAATCTTTGTAAAAACTTGCACGATTATAGAATTGCCCGTAGTAAACGGTCAAGGACTGTGGGCCTTGGAGTAGGAGCCAACTACAACTCCAAACCAAGTAAAAATCCTTGTGTTCGTGTCTGTTTTGTTTTAATTTTCCACTGTGCATTCTCTTTTCTAATCCGAAACGTTTTCACGATATTCACCCCCCCCTTCTATCGTGTTTTCTCGATCCAACAAGTGGTATCAGAGCGGCGAAGCTCAAATTTGGTGCAACCACCAATTTGAGAGTTTTTCGGATTTTTTCTTCGAATTTTTTAATTTCTTTTTTTCGATCGAACTTTTTGTCGATAATCGAGGTTGGTGCAACACCACTCGATAATTTCTTTTAATATCTTATTCCCGCACTGCTAATCCAAGACCTAGTCTTGGGATAGTTTCTTTTGTTATTATTTTAGTAATTACTAAATGGCCATGCAAGAAGGATTTAGTACAGCCAGACCACCACTTTTCAGTGGGGAGGATTTCTCCTACTGGAAAAGTCGGATGGAAGTCCACCTGAAAACTCAGGTGGACATGTGGATAATAATCCAGTCTGGTCTGGAAATCCCTAAAAATGCTGATGGAGTGCCACAATCCTACACTGAATGGGATACCGCCCAAAAAAAGAAAATTGAAGCTGATGCCAAAGCAACCCAGACACTCCAATGCGGCCTAACCAAAGAAGAGCTGAACCGGGTAGGGTCATTCAACAGTGCAAAGGAACTCTGGGGTAAGCTAATTGAATTGCACGAAGGGACCTCTGACATCCGAATCAGTAAGAAGGACCTACTACTAAACAAGCTGTACACAATCAAGATGAACGACAGCGAATCTGCAACCCAGCTTCATGCCAGAATTCAGAAGCTGATGAACGGTCTACACATAATCGGTCACAAGGTAGAAAACCGTGACCTGATCAGGTATACCCTTAATGCTTTCCCAAGAAATACTTTGTGGGTATCTATGGTAGATGCGTACAAAGTTTCAAGGGATTTGTCTAAAATTAAATTAGATGAGTTATTTTCCGAGCTTGAATTACATGAGCAGACTAACTGCACCCTGGCCGAGAAAGGCATTACTTTTATTGCAGGTAAAACTGGAAAGATAACCAAGAAGAAGCCTCAACCTGCACCTGAGTCTGACTCAGACTCTGACTCAGAAGACAGAGAAGGAGATCGACCCAAGCTGGTCAGCTTGCTCGGAACTACTACAAGGAGTTGAAGAATCAGTCCAACAGAAGAAAAGCCAGCCGAAAGAAGGAAGAACCAGCTGAACCTTCAAATGAAAAGACCAAACCAAATGTGACCTGCTACGAGTGCAAAAAGAAGGGTCACTACAAGATGGAATGCCCCAATCTGAAGGAAGCCAAGAAGACAAGAAGGAAGAAGGCTCTTCAAGCAACGTGGGATGAGTCTTCCTCCGAAGAAGAAGAAGAGGCCCCACAGTCGAACCTGCTCGCCCTGACTGCTTCGGAAGAAATCGAGACCGAGTCAGAATCGGAGCCGGACGACAGAAATCTCACATTTTCAGAGGACGGCGAAATCACTGTAAGTGGATTTACTAGAATTCAATTAACTGAATTAATTGCTTACCTTTTTCGCGACTTGGCGAAAGCCAAAATCCGAGTCGAGTCCCTCCGACAGGAAGTAAAACTCCTAAAAGAGGGAGCTGACTCTAGATCCTTAACTGAGAAGGTTCAAGAAGGAACCTCTACTCAAGTTGAAAAACTTGAGAAAGAGAACTCCTCCTTGAAAACTCAAGTCAAGGACCTTAGAGCAGCATTAGAACGATTCACTTCTGGTTCCAAGGGTCTTGACATGATCCTTGGAAAACAAAAGTCAGTTCTAAATCGATCCGAGTTAGGCTATCGAACCAAGGCATGACAAAGGTCATACTATGCTGTACTGAATCAGTCTAGACCCAAAATTCAGACATGGGTACCCAAACTGTGCCTGAACAAACAAACTGGATCAAATCAGTATTGGATCCCCAAGGACAAGATTCATATCTTGCCGAACCATTATGGTGGCTTTAGTCCAGGAGGAGCCAAATTAAAAATAATTTTCATAATTAAATGAATTTCTTTTCTTGTTTTAATTTGCATGATTGCTTGTCTACTTATTTTCTGCAATTTACCATGCTTAGACTTAGGACTGGTTAGATTAAGGACTGAACCAATTAATTAAAATTTGAACAACATAGTATTGGGTGGCGGTGAGATGATAGTACGTTAGGGAAGCCTCTTCTAATAAGGTCAAGTATACCTACTTGGTCTCTTTAGACTGGTGGAACTAGTCGAAGCTACCGATCCAAGACTCAAACTAGTTAGACCAGAATTTATCAAAAAGTAATTTCGAAGATGAAATTTCACTAAAAGCTTTGTCAAGGAAAGGGTTGATGATCCAATAAGGCTACGACCAAAGAAGGCCTAGTGCTTCGCCATGACCTGGAAGCCAATTTTTGAAATTCAAATTCAAATTATTCTTTGTCAAATTAGAATCTAACATAAATTTTCAATTAATTTTAGATTCAAACACTCTTTTTCAAAATAAATTCAAAACCAATTGTTTTCAAAATTAATTTAACTTTTTCAAAATAAATCAAGATTTTTCAAAATAATTCTATCTACTAAAACCTGTCTCACAAAAACCCATAAGGCAAACGTGATTGATAACTCTAGATTGGGTGAGACAGACTAAGCTGTGAAAATCAATTTAGGCTATCCTTAATTCTAATTGAATCCAAATCAACAAAACTCTTTATGTGTAGGAACATAAAGATTTGGACCAATGGATGTTGGATAGCGGGTGCTCCAGACACATGACTAGGGATAAATTGAAATTCACCAAAATCAAGTTCAAGAACCTAGGCTCAGTAGCATTTGGCAATAATGCTACACTCAAGGTGATTGGGTCTGGTAACATTGAACTTAAATCTGACTTTGTTATTAAAAAGGTTCTTTTGGTTGAAGATTTTAAATTTAACCTACTTAGCATAAGTCAATTATGTGATACTGGCTATGTAGTTACCTTTACCAACTCTAACTGCCTGATTAGAAACTTGCAAGACTCAGAAATCATGCTTAAGGGCTCTAGTAAAAATAATGTTTACACTATAAACCTACCCCTAGTACCTAAATGCATGTTAACTCAGTTAGAAGAATCAAACCTCTGGCATAGGAGATTAGGACACACTAATCTAAGATTAATTTCAAAAATCACCCAACTTGGCCTAATTAAAGGTATACCTAAAATTAAGAACCATGAAAACTTAATATTTAAATCATGTAATCAAGGTAAACAAACCAGGTCTAATCACAAACTAATTCAATCTGATCTAACTCAAACCACACTTGAGCTCCTGCACCTTGACCTACTTGATTCACATGGAGCCAAGTCACGAAGCGAAAACCAATACTGCTTAGTAATTGTTAATGATTACTCTAGGTTTACCTGGGTTAGGTTTCTAAAGATCAAAGATGAAACCCTAAACCTATTTAGTGATTTTTGTAAGTTAATTGAAAATCAAAACGATACCAAAATCAAAAGACTTAGGAGTGACCACGGGGGAGAGTTTGAAAATCAACGATTTGAGGAGTTTTGTAAGGTAAATGGGTATATACACGAATTTTCGTGTCCTAGAACCCCCCAGCAAAATGGGATAGTTGAACGAAAAAATAGAACCCTACAGGAAGCCGCTAGGGCTATGCTCAATGAATTTAACCTAGCTAACCAATTTTGGGCAGAAGCAATTAGTACGGCTTGCTACATACAAAATAGGGTCCTAATTAACAAACGACACAATAAAATACCCCATGAATTATACTACCATAGACTTCCAAACCTACATTACCTAAGAGTTTTTGGGTGCAAAGTCCATATCCTAAACACCAAGGACTATCTAGGTAAATTTCAGTCTAAGTCAACCCCAGGCATCTTCTTAGGATATTCAACAACAAATAGAGCCTATAGGGTTTACAACAAACAAACTAAGAAATTTGAAGAAACAACAAATCTAATATTTGATGAAGAAATTAACTCAAAATTCTGATAATCCAGATCTAAATTCATCAAATACTGATCAAGAAGATAATGAACAAACTGTTGAACCTTTAATTGAACCTCTAAATGAACTAACTATTGAACTAACTATTGAGTTAATTGAACCAACAATTGAACCAACCCAAGTAGTTGAACCAAATACTGAACCAAACCAACCGGTCGGACCTGAGGCTGAACCAAGTTCCAGAAAAATTAAGAAACCCAGACTCAGTCACCCAACTGATCAAATTGTGGGTGATCCAACCTTAGGAGTCAGAACTAGGTCCGCCTATAGGAATATTAGTCAGATAGCAATGATTTCAAAAATTTAACCTAAGATTATAGAGGAAGCCTTACCTGATCCTAATTGGATCATAGCAATGCAAGAAGAGTTAGCCCAGTTTGAGAGGAACCAAGTTTGGGAACTAGTACCTAAACCTGATGGCAAATCCATTATTGATACTAAGTGGGTGTTTAGGAATAAGCTAAATGATCAAGGAGAAATAGTGAGAAACAAAGACCGCTTAGTAGCCAAAGGGTTCAGTCAAGTAGAAGGGTTAGATTATGACGAAACCTATGCCCCAGTAGCTAGACTTGAGTCCATTAGGATGTTGTTAGCCTTTGCATCCCATAAAGGATTTAAACTCTACCAAATGGATGTAAAGTCAGTCTTTCTAAATGGATTTATTAAGGAAGAAGTCTATGTCAGACAACCCCCTAGTTTTGAGGACTTAGAAAAACCTGACCATGTTTACAAGCTCACTAAAGCACTTTATTGACTAAAGCAAGCACCTAGGGCCTGGTATGAACGCTTATCAGCCTACCTAATTTCGAAAGAATTTAAACAAGGACAAATTGACTCAACCCTATTTATTAAGACCTTAGGAAAAGAAATCTTTATCGCCCAAATCTACGTCGATGACATAATCTTTGGGTCCACCAACACAAATTTCTTAAAAGAATTTGTTAAAATAATGAAAAATGAATTTGAAATGAGCTTAGTTGGTGAGCTCAACTTCTTTCTAGGGTTACAAATTAAACAAACTAGGGATGGAAACTATGTCCATCAATCCAAATATGTTAAGGAGTTAATAAAGAAATTCAAAATAGGCAACTCTAAAAGCATAAGTACCCCCATGGCCACAAATGTAAAAATAGATAGTGACCCTGATGGTAAACTAGCAGACCTTAAACTTTATAGGAGTATGATTAGATGTCTACTGTACCTTACAGCCAGCAGACCTAATATCCTTTTTGCCATAGGAATGTGTGCTAGATACCAAACATGTGCTAAGGAAACGCACTTAGCAGCCCTAAAAAGAATACGTAGATACATTAAGGGCACCCTAAATGTAGGGATTTGGTATCCTAGGACCTCAACTTTTGACTTGTCAGGATACTCGAACTCTGACTATGCTGGTTGTAAACTAGATAGAAAAAGTACAAGTGGAAGCTGCCAACTTTTAGGAAATAGTCTAGTGAGTTGGTGCGGTAGAAAACAACACTGTGTAGCTCTATCCACAACTGAAGCTGAGTATGTTGCTTTAGGAGAGTGGGTAGCACAACTCTTATGGATGATGCACACTCTTAAAGACTTCCAGCTCAGCTACACTCAAACTCAGGTCTACATTGATAATATAAGCTCAATTAATCTAACTAAGAATCCAATCCAACACCCCAGAACTAAACACATAGAAGTTAAACACCACTTTGTAAGCGATCACGTAGCCAGGGGTGAAATAGTCCTTAAGCATATAGACTCAAAATCTAACCTAGCTGATATATTCACCAAACCCTTACCTAAGTCTGAATTCAGCTCACTAAGAAGGGAGTTAGGGTTATGCTTGGTAGAATAGGTTTACTCTACTTCTGTGTTTCTTTTAAAACTGTTTTATTACTTATCAGTTTCTACTTAATTTGAAATTTTTTTTAAAACCAATTTTTTCGACTTAGTTTTTTCTGAAAAAATTACCTCCTTTAAAACTAGGGCTTTTTCGTAAATGGACTTAGCTTAGGCCCTAACCCTAGAACTACATGCACCTATAGATCTAGAAGCCAACATCTCACAAGCACCTTAGGGTACTTTTGAATGATAACCTAGAATGGGTTGAGATGCTTAGGTCTTTGCCTTGATTCAAGATGCTTAAGTCTGTGCATCTGCAGTAATTGGGGCACTAAATACCAATAAATAGTAATCAAGTTAAGTGTCAAGCTTAGAAAATCTAACTTGAACAGAACACTTAACTTGACTAACCCTAGCGAAAGCTACTGTTTATAATAGTTAGTAAGTAGCTAATTGGGTTAAACAGGACTCGAAAGAGATAATTCAAATCGATTTGGTCCAGTTTATATCTTGAATTGGTTCAGTACAGCACCTTACTTCTTTTGCTATAATGTTTTGCTATATTATTTTTTTTGATATATGTCAAAGGGGGAGAGATTGGAAAGGAGAGAAGGTTTAAAATTTAGAGAAGGTTTAAAATTTTTTTAACTTTATTTATCTCCTTTTTCAAAAAGTAAAATCCCTTAAGTCAATTACACAAAATTATTTCTTAGTACTTAAGTTGTTTTCAAAATTATTTGTAAGTACTTGACTTAAGTCAATTTTCAAAATTACTTAAGCTATTTTTAAAGTTCTCTAAATACTTATCTTAAATTTCACTAATAGAAAAATTTCTAAGTTTAATTTCAAAAATTTTCTTGAAAACCTTTTTAAAAAAAGTGCTAAAGAAATTTCAGTTTTCTAAAAACTTCAGAAGAAGTTTAGAAAATTTTCTAAAGTGCGAAAACCCAAATCTCTTTTGGAAAATGTTTTCTAACTTACAATTTTTGGAAAAGATTCTAAGTGTTGAAAAATAAATTTCCCTTTTAGACTTAGAAATTTTTTTTCAAACCCCGCGAACCGTTGAAAAATCTAGGGGGAGGAAATGAAATTGGAATTTTTACCTGTTTTTGTTTAAACATAACTTTTTGAACCGGGTTGGCATAAACCAAAAAGGGGGAGATTGTTGGTGCAGGCAGCACCTAAGTCAAACCTGGGTTTTAATATTGGCAAAGGGTTCAAAAGTTAAGATATTATTGTGATCTAATGTGCTCACTAAGTGTGCAGAACGAAGTCCTGGCGAAGGGCTGTTGGGCACCTAGCGAAGGACAGCTAGGCATCGAAACCCTAAGACCTGGCGAAGGACTGCTGGGCACCTGGCGAAGGGCCGCTAGGAGTCTGAGACCTAGTGAAGGACTGCTAGGCACCTGGCGAAGGACTGCTTGGTACCGAAGACCTGGCGAAGGGCTGCTAGGCACCTGGCGAAGGACTGTTGGGTAAAAGTCCAACCAGAGGAGCCGGTTGGCAAAAGGTAAACTCTCCTGAGAGGAGTAGGTGAGGACGCGTTCCCCGTCGAGGGAATAGTAGGCGTCGGTTCGACCTAGGGTTCCATTTGGGAGACCCGAAGTCAGAACCAAGACAGCTAAGGATGTATAAACCTAACATTTCTTGCTTTGTTTGTTGTGGAACTAACCTTAGATGTAGGGACTAAAGGAACATATTTCTGCAGCTCAGAACGCCCCAAAGGAGAGGGACAGCAGCTGGGCTAGGCGCCCGGGAGGTCCCGGGCGCCCAAGGTCAAAGCCAAACGAACAAGCTAAACAAGAATCACAAGAATCGCTTCGGAAGCTTACTGGACCAGGCGCCCTCAAGCTCCCGGGCGCCCTGGTGGTCCCGGGCGCCCCGGGTCCAAGCTAAAACAAGTGATCGAAGCAGAAGACAACAGACCAAGTCAACCGGGGCGCCCCCAGTGTCCCGGGCGCCCCCGTCAGCTCCGAGCCCGATTCTGGAGGGATAAGTGCTGACCGAGCTTCGGATGAGAGTTCTCGGATCCGAAGACACGTGTCAGGCGCCCCCAGCATCCCGGGCGCCCCCAGGAGTGCTATAAAAGGGGCTCGACCCCTAAGGCTTCGCAATCAACTTTTCTAACGCCTCTACGCTCTTCGACTCAAGCGCTCTGCTCCGGAAACCTCCAATCTCGAGATTCAAGCGCCGATGACGACCCTCCGCATCGAAGTACGATCCACACTGGGCGTCGATAACGAAGAGTATAATTGTTCTTTTTACTGCACCATTACTGTACAAATCTTTGTAAAAACTTGCATGATTATAGAATTGCCCGCAGTAAACGGTCAAGGACTGTGGGCCTTGGAGTAGGAGTCGACTGCGACTCCGAACCAAGTAAAAATCCTTGTGTGCGTGTTTGTTTTGTTTTAATTTTCTGCTGCGCATTCTCTTTTCTAATCCAAAACGTTTTCACAATATTCACCCCCCACCTCTATCGTGTTTTCTAGATCCAACAAGGGGTATCAGAGCGGGGAAGCTCAAATTTGGTGCAACCACCAATTTGAGAGTTTTTCTTCGAATTTTTTAATTTCTTTTTTTCGATCGAACTTTTTATCGATAATCGAGATTGGTGCAGCACCACTCGATAATTTCTTTTAATATCTTATTCCCGCACTGCTAATCCAATACCTAGTCTTGGGATAGTTTCTTTTGTTATTATTTCAGTAATTACTTAATGGCCATGCAAGAAGGATTTAGGACAGCCATACCACCACTTTTCAATGGGGAGGCATTATCTATATGGAGCGCACTGCAAGATTTATACAGACCACCAGAGTCTGCGATACTTCTTCACTCAGAAAGACCTAAATATGAGACAACGTCAATGGCTTGAATTAGTGAAGGACTACGACTGTGAGATCTTCTACCATCCAGGGAAGGAAAACAAAGTGGCTGATGCACTCAGCCGGAAGTCCAGTGTCACCTTGATGTCCTTATCAGTATTACCCCGCCCACTCGAAAGAGAAATTATGAATTACGGGGTTGAGATCATTTCCGGATGGCTTTCTACCATGACAATATCACCGACGTTGTTCGACGACATACTAGAAAAACAAAATGGTGATCCGAGTCTTCAGAGAATCAAGCAGGAGATTCTAGAAGGAAAGGGTGATGGTTTTCGTATCGCCGACAGTGGAGTATTATACCTTAGGGATCGTCTATGTATCCCTAATGATCCGGAGCTGCGGAAGGAAATATTAGTAGAAGCTCACGGAACCCCTTATTCGATGCATCCGGGATCCACCTAAATGTATCAAGACCTGAAGGAGAAATTCTGGTGGTTCGGTATGAAGAGAGACGTGGCTCAACATGTCAGCACGTGCCTGACCTGCCAATAAGTGAAAGCAGAACACCAGCGACCCAGAGGAGTTCTGCAGCCACTTCCAATTCCGGAATGGAAATGGGAAGATATCTCTATGGATTTCATTTTAGGACTTCCTAAGACTACGAACGAATATGATGCGATATGGGTAATTATGGGTAGGTTGACAAAGTCTGCCCATTTCCTAGCAATCAAGATGACCTATTCGATTGAGCAACTGGCTCAATTATATGCTAAGGAGATAATCAGACTTCACGGGGTTCCCAAGACCATCATCTCAGATAGGGACGGTCGCTTTACCTCACATTTTTGGGAGTGCGTCCAGAAGTCTCTCGGCACTAAACTACGGTTCAGTACAGCTTTTCACCCGCAGACTGACGGGAAAACTGAACGAGTGAATCAAGTACTGGAGGACATGTTACGAGCTTGTGCCCTAGATTTCAAAGGGAGTTGGTGTCGATATCTATGCTTAGCAGAATTCGCTTACAATAATAGCTACCAAGCTACTATCGGAATGGCACCTTATGAATCTTTGTACGGGAGGAGATGTAAGTCTCCGATCTGTTGGTACGAAGGTGGTGAAAAAAAGGAAATTGGGCACAAGACCGATTTTATCGACGACATCACCCGAGCTATACAGAACATCCGACAATGAATAGAAGCTGCTCAAAGCCGACAGAAGAATTATGTGGATGTCAGACGTAGGCCCCTGGAATTCGATGTTGGAGATTTGGTATTCCTCAAAGTGGCCCCTATGAAAGGGGTAACGAGATTCGGGAAGAAAGGAAAACTAAGTCCGCGTTATGTGGGATCGTAGCAGATATTGAAAAGAGTCGGCAAGGTGGCTTATGAGCTGGAGCTGCCCCAAGAGATGTCGGCTATTCATAACGTGTTCCATGTGTCGATGCTCAAGAAGTGTATTCCAAGCGCAGACCAAGTGATCGAGCCGCAGACAATACAAGTTCAAGAGGACCTAAGTTTTGAAAGCCGACCTATCCAGATCCTTGATTGGGAAGTCAAAAAGCTAAGGAACAAGGAGGTACCCTTAGTCAAGGTCCTATGGCAAAGTCAAAGGTTCGAGGAAGCTACCTGGGAACGCGAGGATGAGATGAGACGCAAGTACCCGGAGCTATTCTTGTTCGAGGATGAACTTTCACGAGGTATGGGGGATTGTAACGCCCGTAAAATCCTCTCAATATTTTTCTTTAAAATATTGATCATGCCAATATGGATTCTTGAGTAACATATGAATACTAGCATGAACCTTAGCATGATTTCTTATATAGATTAAAAAGCTAAGTACTAGTGGGTCTTATATGGGTTCTTCTAGTACCATGGCTATTAGTGGACCTTTGGTAGAATTTTAACATAGATAGAAGTGAATTCCAATTAGGAATATTAGCATAACTCTTGATGGGCTCTTATGTGGGCCTTGCCAAAAATAAGTGTAAATGGAATAAAAATAAAGTGCATGCACCAAGGATTGAACCTTGGACCTAGAGCCTCATCATGCATTTACTAACTAATTCACTAGCAAGGGAGTGCTAGTAGAAAAGGAAGAAGATTTTAGTTGAGGTTAAAGAAGGTGAAGAGGCACCATGTGAAGAGACACCATGCCCCTTCACTTAGTATAAAAGAAAGGGAATGAGAAGTGACGAGGCTTAAGTTACTTTCTCCTCTTTTCCTCCACCAAGGCTCTTCCTCTTCTCTCTTCTTCGTCCTCCTTGCCTCCTCCTTGCCGTGAGCCACAAGGGACCTTTCCCCTTGGAAAACTTCACAAGAAGACTCCCTCTTGAAGATCCAACTTTTTCTACAAGGCTACAAGGGCAAGGAGTGATCTAAAGTCAAGAAGGTTTTCATTTTCTTTCTCTATTCAAGGTTGATAACCAAGATAAAGAGATGTAAGACTCCCTCACCTGTGGTATAATAGTTTTTTTATGTTGTCTATCATGATTTAAGTTTTGTTTGGGATCTATGTTGAGAAAACTATGGATTAGGGTTTCTATAAGTTTCGGCCAAGCAATCTTTTGGGTTTGGGATGATGTTAAAACCTCACTTATGCTTTCTAATGCTTTCTCATGATAAATAAAGAATGAATTGTGAGCTGTGGAATTTTTGTAGCACCTTAAGACCCCATGAAGTTTCGGCCACCATCCCACTTTCATGGTTAGGATTAGATCTAACCCTCCAATCATGCTTATTATGATTCCCTATGATATAATGGATGTTAAGTGTGAATTATATGAATTTTCCATGGACTTAAGACCCCTCTAGGGTTTCGGCCAAGACCAAAATGTTAGGGCTAGGAGTTAGGGTTAGCCCAATCATGTGTTCTAATAGCTTCCTATGGCATTGTATGTATTGTATTGGATGTTAATTGTGAATTATATGAATTTTTCATGGACTTAAGACCCCTCTAGGGTTTCGGCCAAGACCAAGTTCTAGGGCTAGGAATTAGGGTTAGCCCCAATCATGTGTTCTAATGGCTTCCTATGGCATTGTATGTATTGTATGGGCTTTACTTTGGTTATGGTACCTCACTTGTTGCTAGAATAATGGGGTTCCCATCTATAACTTTCGGTCAAAGCTCCAAGCCTAGGGTTTGGGATAGTCTAAGGTTTCAAGTATACTTGTTTATGGTTTATTATGATGTATATATATGTTCAAGCATGTTTTATGAATTTTATGATGCCTAATCCCTAACTTTATGTGTTATGCATCATGATCTTGTATGCTTATATTATGTGCCATGTTTTAGTAGGTTTATTTATGGATGTTTTAAACCATATACCATGAACACGTGTTGTGAAGTATGCCTCATGTTTATGTAGAATTATGCATGTATTATGTTAAATGCCTTGAACATATGTATTATGATAGATATATGGTTATGTAAACCTATGCATGTTTTAGGTTGAATGTTATGAACCTATGTAGTATGTATCATGTTCATATGGATCCTACCCATGCATGTTTTATGATAGATACCATGATCATGTATGCTATGTGATATGTACCATGTATGTGAAAACTTATCTATGCATGCTTACCTTACGTACCATGATCATACAAGCTCTATGAACTAAGATGATGAAGGAAGATGATGTCATGCCTTTAAGGCATAATGATGTTATGCATGAACTATGAATGATGAAATGCTAAGTATGTTTTATACCATGCTTCATGTATTAAGATCATGTTTATATTTTCAATTATGCTATGTAAGTTCTATAAATGATGAAATATGATGTAAAAAGAAGCATGTGAAGTTATTTTACTTTATGGATGGGCTTGTACCGGACCCAAGTAAGGTCCAAGGGATGGGCTCCTTATGAAAGCCTCGGTGTAGGACTACCGCAGCTGTCCTTGGTTCTGGGACTACCGCAGCTGTCCAACAGGGATGGGCTCCTCATGAAAGCCTCGATTCTGGACTACCGCAGCTATCCCTAGGTTGAAGGTAACCTAGTGCCCTAGTAGGTCGAGACTAGCTACCTCGCATTTACTTAGGGATGCGCGCAAATGATGGATGTATGTATGTATGTGGTACAAGCCGGGGCCCCCATGATGTTATAATTTATGTTTAAGTATTATAATTATGATTTTCAAATAAGCATCCTTATGTTATGTGTATTTAACTCATGCATTCATTCATGTTATGCATCTATTCCATGTCAGGTATGATATATGCTAATGTTTATGTCAAGAACTATGCCATGTCAAGTATGTTATGTGCTTATATTTATGTCAAGTATTTTTATACCATGAGCTCTATGCATTTTCATCTCATGTTAAGCACTTCCATATGATTATGTATTTCCATGTACATTTATATGCCTCCTCATGTCAAATGCTTTATGAATACCGATTCATGATATGCTTTTGTTTTATGTTACACTCTCTATTTTATGTCTTTTCATTGACTGTATGCGACGTATAATTTTAGTGAGTAGGAAAGAGTCTTACTAAGCCTATGTGCTTATAAGTTTTATTTTCTTATATCACAGATCAAGCAAGAGGATACTAGCTAAGGGAAGCAGCAGGAGGGGCATGTGTGTGTATGTGGCAGTGACATGGCAAAAGAAAAAGAAAAGACCTATTATTCATAATTGTCATATGTCTTATAATTTGCATTATCATCTTTAGGTTCATGCTATACTTTATGATGGTTTTCCTAAAGAACAACTTCTTATGTTTTGCATTGTCAACTCTAGTTTCATGCTATACTTTATGATGGTTTTTCCTAAAGAACAACTTATGCAAACATGTTCAAGAATGTTATGTCTCACATGTTATGTCTCACATGCTATGTCTTATTTCTTTTATGTTATGACCATGCTAAGTTTACCATGTAACCATGTTTAAGAATGATAGCTAAGATGTGTCAACATGATTCAAGTTATAATTGCATGGTTTAAACGCATATGTATAAAGTTTTAAATTATTCCGCTGCATTAAGATGTCCATATGCATATATTTATATTCGCGTAACGCCGCCTCTCGCCTACACCGTAAGGAGGGAAGGGCGAGCGTTACAGGTCGACCGTCGACCGTGTCGTTACCTTACTAGGTCTTCCCACCCCCTAGACAGTGGATTTTTGTCTTCCCCAGGATTCGAACCCTAGACCCAGGCTTAAGTACTAGTTCTTTATGAATCCTGGTAACCAATTGAGCTTAAAAATCCACTGTCCAGGTGGTGGGAAGACCTAGTAAGGTAACGACACGGTCGACGGTCGACGACCCACAGAAAAATAAGGGGTCGCCGAATGGACCGCCGAATGGACCGTCAAATGGGCCGGGTGGTTACAATAAAAAGGCGCCTTTTTATTGTAACGACCCAGCCCATTTGGCAGCCCATTCGGCGTCCCCTTATTTTTCTGTGGGTCGTCAACCGTCGACCATGTCGTTACCTTACTTGGTCTTCCCAACCCTGGCCAGTGGATTTTTTGCCTTCCCCAGGATTCGAACTCTAGACCTCCAGGCTAAAGTACTAGAGTTTATGAATCTGGTAACCAACTGAGCCAGGCTCAGTTGGTTAACAGATTCATAAACTCTAGTACTTTAGCCTGGAGGTCTAGAGTTCGAATCCTGGGGAAGGCAAAAAATGTTAGTGATATGAGAGAAGTGTCCTAAGGCAATCGCCTTATGATGTAAACATTTATATTAATAAATGATAATTCACTATTTGAGTATACATGTTTTGTGTATTTGATTGGGATCGTAAACTCATCTACTGAATGTCCGTAATACAACTCACAGCATAAGAGAATTTGTGATGGGATCACAACTAGTGATTATCTCTAATGTGCAATTGTGAAGTATTGAAATTATCCCTAGTCGATGAATTGATAAAAACGGACACTATCAATTCTGTTGAGACTAGCATGGGTTATTCTCTAATCAGCTGATTCTCACTGGCTAGTGACATTGGGATGTCCGGAGATAAACATGGATGCTAGTTAAGGGAACTAGTTCATTGGAGTGACTAGCTGTAAGACTTCATATGGAATCTACATGTAGATATGTCAATGAAGTTCTTACTGCAGCTTAAGTGCGATGTTCCTTTGACTTGCGGTGTTCAAGTCATCTTGGTCATGGAGACTTATACTTTAACATCTTAAGCAAGCATCTCCAAGGAGATGTGGACCCAGGATGATTGGGTATGAGCCGAAGTGCCCGAAGATGTTTGAACAGCCTACAAAGGATTCACCACTCCTTGCGAGGAGAGGTATACCCAGGCCTATCGTCGGATTGTTACTCAAAACCTCTGGCCAGAGTATATCATGTTAAGAGTGCGAGTCTCTTAAATACATGAGAGTAATTAGAAATCCAAAGGACGAGAAAGACATTACTTGGGCTAGGTGTGACGTAATCAGCCTAGTGGGGACTGACACAAATAGACCGTGTCCTGAACCAAGTGGGTATAAGATGGTGAAGGGAATGGGGCACGATTCATTAGAGCTACTGAAGGGTTTTAGAATAATTTCTTCTAAGATCAAACCGTTGATCTTTCGATTAATTGGGGATCATGATGTACTACTAGGTGCCACTCATGATCGTTCTATAATTAGTTAATTATAGACGGCCAACATAAATCGAAAGCCTATTTAGTCACACGCACTACGAGTAATCTGAGGGATTTAAAACGAGTTGAAAATTAGATTTTCCGATCAAGAGAAATAAGTCGAATCTGAGTTAATTAGAGGCGCAATGGAAGCCAAAAATGGCTAAGTCTTTTGAAGGCTTATTGGGCGAATTAAATGAGTTTAATTCGCGACCGGTTCGGGTTGGTTTGGCCGGCCAAAGAGGGTGCTAACCCTCCTTGTGGTGGACGGCCATTAAAGGGAATTAAATCAATTTATTTGGTTTAATTAATAAAATAAATCTAGTGTGATTTGTTTTATAAATTATGGATAAATAAATTTGTATAAAGAAATTTATATAAATAAATTTGTAGAAATTTATTCTTTTTATGGAAGTTAAAATAATCCATGAATTGGTTTATTTTAATTTTATAAAATCAATTAAGAATTGATTTTCCATAATAAGAAAGTTTATAAATTTCTTATAAAAAAATTTATTCCATAATTTAAAGAGAAGAAGAATTTGTTTTATTATAAATTAGTTATAATAAGACTCGGCTTAAACGGAATAATTAATAAGAAAATTTATAAGATAAATTTCTTATAACTAATTCCGTTAATTCGGTTTAGAGGGAGACTTAGCAAAGGAGTTGCTACTATATAAAGGAACCAAAGGCAAGCCCTTATAACTAATCAAGTAATTGAATAAGAGCTCTCCCTCTCTCTCTTCTCTTCTCCTTCTCCCTCTCTTGCCTAGGGCCGGCGCCCACTTGGTGAATTAGGGCCGGCGCACCTTGAAGCTTCATCCTCCATCTAGGGCCGGCACAACTCCTCCATTAGAAGGTGTTGCCGTGAGCTTCAAGAAGAAGGAGAACCCGAACAAGAAGAAGAAGAAGCGGATAGCGACTCCTCTCTTCTCGGAATTCGATTCCGTTACTTCGTTGGTTAGTTTCCTAATTTTTCTCTTGATCTTCTAAGTTGTGCCCATAGAGAATCTAGTAGTTCTCGTCGGCACAAAACTCGTGACTTTGCGAAGTCATCCCGAAGAGAACTCGGCGTGGACGCGAATAGAGGCGGAGCTTCCAAGGGACGCTACGGTTGGATCTCGTCCCTTTCTTCGAGTTACGAAAGGTATAAAGTAAATTAGTTTACTTTTCCGCAAAGTTTTATTTTATAATTATGTCAACACACTATAAGGTTGCTTGCTAGATACGAAGTTAAAATAATTTAGGAAATTATTTTATGCAAACTCTTCCGCTGCACGTAAAAATTTTAAATTTTACGAACTCGTATCCTTGTCAACATGCACCCGGTCCCAACAAAAAATCCACTGGCCAGGGGTGGGAAGACCAAGTAAGGTAACGACACGGTCGACGGTCGACGGTCGACGGTCGACGGTCGACGACCCACAGAAAAATAAGGGGTCGCCAAATGGGCCGTCAAATGGGCTGGGTCGTTACAAAACTTGTGCTAAGGAGTCCCACTTAATTGCAGTTAAAAGAATCCTTAGATATATTAAAAGCACAATAAACCTAGGTATTTGGTATCCTAGGACATACAACTTTGAATTGTCAGGATTTTTAAATTCAGATTATCCGAGGTGTAAATTTGATAGAAAGAGTACAAGTGGAAGCTGTCAGTTACTAGGACAGAGTCTAGTTAGCTAGTGCAGTAGAAAGCAACATTATGTTTCCTTATCCACAACTGAAGCAGAATATGTTACCCTAGGGAAGTGTGTAGCCCAACTTTTATGGATGGTACTTACCCTTAAGGACTTCAACCTGGATTACACCCAAACTAAGGTATTTGATGACAATATAAGTTCAATCAATCTTACCAAAAATCCTATCCACCATTCCATATATAAATATATAGAAGTCAGACATCATTTTGTTAGGGATCACGTAGCTAGAGGCGAAATCGTACTTACACATGTAGACTCAAAATCTAACCTAGACGATATTTTCACTAAACCACTTTCTGAACTGAGTTTAGTTCATTAAGAAGGTAGTTAGGAATATGCTTAGTAGAATAGGATTGTTTTCTTTATTTTTAAAAAAAATCCATATTTTATTTTTCAAAAAAAAATTATTTCATATTTTTAGAAAAAATTTAATTAAGTTTTGATTTTTAAAATGTTTTTCCAACCTAGATTTTTCTAAAAATTACCCCCTTCAAAACTAGGGTTTTTCTACGCAATGGACTTAGCTTAGGACTTAATGTTGGTGCAGGCAGCACCTAAGTCAAACCTGGGTTTTGATAATGGCAAAGGGTTCAGAAGTTAAGATGCTATTGTTGTCTGACATGTTCACTGAGTGTGCAGGAAGAAGTCCTAGGTGCACTAGGCAAGAAGTCCTGGCAAAGGGCTGGGCAAAGAAGTCCTGGTCAAGGACTGGGCAAGAAGACCTGACTGGAAGTTGGGCAAAGAAGTCCTAGTCGAGGACTGGGCAAGAAGTCCTGGCAAGGGGCTGGGCACCAAAGACCTGACCGTAAGTTAGGCACGAAGACATGGTCAGAGGGATTGGGCAAAAGTCCAACCGGAGGAACCGGTTGGCAAAAGATAAACTCTCCTGAGAGGAGTAGGTGAGGACGCGTTCCCCGTGAAGGGAACAGTAGGCGTCGGTTCGACCTAGGTTCCATTTGGGAGACCCGTAGTCAGAACCAAGACAGCTACGGCTGTAAATATTGACTAATTTTCTTGCTTTGTATATTTTGGAACTAACCTTGGTTGCAGGGACCGAAGGAATGTGTTGCTGCAGCACAGAACACCCAAAAGGAAGGGGGCAGGCAGCTGGGCTAGGCGTCCGGGAGGTCCCGGGCGCCCAAGGTCAAAACCAAAACAGCAAGGAAGCAAGAACTGCTTCGAAACCACACTGGGCTAGGCGCCCCAGAGGTCCCGGGCGCCCAAGGTCAAAGCCAAAGAAGTATTCGAAGCAAATCAGCCACGAAGCCAGTGGACCAAGTCAAGCTAGGCGCCCAGGAGGTCCCGGGCGCCCCAGTCAGCTCCAGAGGCCGAGTCGAAGGGGATAAGCGTTGACCGAGCTGCAGATTGAGTTTTCCGCAGATGAAGGCACGTGTCAGCGCCCCCGACGTCTTAGGCGCCCCCAGGAGCACTATAAAAGGGTGCCCGACCCCAAGGCTTGAGAACAACAACTTTCTAACGCTCCAAAGCTTTTCGTTCAAGCGATCCGCTCCGACAAACTCCGATCTCGAGATTCCAGCGCCGACGACGACCCTCTGCTCCGAAGTACGATCCACATCGAGCGTCGGTAACGAAAAGTTTTGTTCTTTTCATTTATTGCAATATTATTGTACTGAAATTTGTAAATCTATTGCGCGATTATAGAATTGCCCAAAGTAAACGGTCAAGGACCGTAGGCCTTGGAGTAGGAGCCGACCGCGACTCCGAACCAAGTAAAATACTTGTGTTTTGTGTGATTGTTTAGTTTCCGCTGCATTTACTCTTTCCTTAATCCGAAAAAAAAGTTTTAACGATATTCACCCCCCCCCTCTATCGTTTTTCTCGATCCAACAAGTGGTAACAGAGCGGGTGGCTCAAATTTGGTGCAACCACCGATTTGAGAGTTTTTCGGATTTTACGAAGTTTTCTTTTTTGAATTTTTCTTCCGTTAATCGAGGTTGGTGCAACACCAATCGATCGCATTTTTTTCTCTAATTATTTTTCCCGCACTACTAATCCAAGACCAAGTCTTGGGACAGAATTTTTTTTGGTTATTTCAGAAATTACAAATGGTCATTCAAGAGGGTTTCAGCACAGCCAGGCCACCACTCTTCAGTGGAGAAGACTTCTCCTACTGGAAGAGTCGGATGGAAGTCCACCTGAAAACTCAGGTGGATATGTGGATCATAATCCAATTTGGTTTGGAAATCCCCAAGAATGTTGAAGGAGTGGCACAGCATTACACAGAATGGGACGCCTCGCTAAAGAAAAAGATCGAGGCTGATGCAAAGGCGACCCAGACACTCCAATGCGGACTAACCAAAGAAGAATTGAATCGGGTGGGACCTTTCAACAGTGCGAAAGAACTCTGGGGTAAGTTGATCGAATTGCACGAAGGTACCTCCGACACACGAATCAACAATAGGGACCTACTACTGAACAAATTGTACACTATCAAAATGAACGAAGGGAGTCAGCAGCCCAGCTCCATGCCAGGATCCAGGAGCTGATGAACGGTCTACACACAATCGGTCACAAGGTAGAAACCCGTGACCTTATCAGGTATACCCTTAACGTCTTCCCGAGAAATACTTTGTGGGCATCTATGGTAGATGTGTACAAAGTTTCTAGGGACCTTTCCAAAATTAAATTAGACGAGTTATTTTCTGAACTAGAATTACATGAGCAACCTAACTGCACTTTATCCGAGAAAGGTATTGCTTTTCTTGCAAGAAAAACTCAAGGAAAGATGGCCAAGAAAAAGCTTTAACCTGCACCCGAGTCTAACTCAGACTCAGACTCAGAAGACAGCGAAGGGGATTGACCCAAACTGGTTCGGCTAGCTCGGGACTACTACAAGGAACTGAAGCATCAGACCAACAGAATAAAAGCCAGCCGAAAAAAGGAGGATCCAGCTGAACCATCAACATCCAAGACCAAATCAAACGTAACCTGCTACGAATGCAACAAGAAGGGACACTACAAATCAGAGTGCCCTAATCTGAAAGAAGCCAAGAAGACAAGAAGGAAGAAGGCCCTTCAAGCCACATGGGACGAGTCTTCCTTAGAAGAATAAGAAGAGGCCCCACAATCGAACATGCTCGCCTTGACTGCTTCGGAAGACATTGACACCGAATCAGAATCGAAGCCGGACAATGGAAAGCTCACCATTTCGGAGGACGGCAAAATAACTGTAAGTGGTTATTCTAAAGTTCAATTATTAGAGTTAATTGAATATTTGTCTTGTAACTTGGCGAAAGCCAAAATCCGAGTCGAGTCCCTCCGACAGGAAGTAAAACTCCTGAAAGAGGGAGCTGACTCTAGATCGTTGACTGAGAAGGTTCAAGAAGGAACCTCTACTCAAGTTGAAAAGCTTGAGAAAGAGAACTCCTCCTTGAGAACTCAAGTCAAGGACCTTTGAGCAGCTTTAGAACGATTCACTTTAGGTTCCAAGGGTCTTGACATGATCCTTGGAAAACAGAAGTCTGTTCTAAATCGATCCGGGTTAGGGTATCGAACCAAGTCTAGACAAAGGTCATACTATGCTGTATTGAACCAATCTAGGCCCAAAGTTAAGGCATGGGTACCCAAACTTTGCCTAAACAACCAAGCTGGACCAAACCAGTATTGGATCCCCAAGAACAAGATTCATATCTTGCCTAATCATTACCGTGGGTTTAGTCCAAGTAACGCCCCAAAATTTCCATTTTAAGTCCTTAAAGTCCTTGAAATTAGTTAAAAATACTTTAGAGATATTCTTTGGATTTTTAGAAATTTTTAGAATATTTTTACGGATTTTTCTGAGTCCGTTTAGTATTTTTACTAAAAGAAATAGAGTTTTCGGCAAAAAGTTGCCTGGACGAGTTTTGAACCCGAGACCTCCCATAGGATCTGTAACGCCCGACCTTATATCTACCCTAAAGGCGGGGTTACGGGTCCATACACTCATATCATACAATCATGTTAAGCATGTATATCCAAACAAAACAGTTACATACAAGAAATGTAGTAGGCATGCCTATTGAAGACTAATTTACCAAGCATGGTTTTTCATTTCTTTTATATCTACATGCATTTACAACCTAATAGGAAGATCATGTATCACACTAAAGCATGGAATAAACATGGTTTGAACAAGATACCACATAGGAATATAGCAAGAGTTATCTAGTCTTAGATACATGCAAAGGAAGCATTCATAAGAAACAGAAAATACTAATTACCTAGTATTTTCCTTAGCATGCATTCTGCAATATTTAAACATTAATGATAGTATTATTTAGCATAACATAGGTTCCATACTACTAACTCAATCACAGTAGAGTAGTCATGATCATCACCCATTCAGAGTATAGTAATACAATTTCAATAGTAATTATGGGAAGCAGTTTAGATTCTAGACAAAACAAGGTAGATAGAATCTTTTGTTCTTTCCCGAGCCATCACCACACACATCCTCCAACCTTCCCTCTGCCTCTTCCTTTAGTTCGAGTATTTCTTATCGCTATCTGCAGCATAAGAAAAATAACAGGAACTAGTAAGCAAAACATGCTTAGTAAGAATCCGGGCCTACTCGCAAAATCCATATCAATACATCATATCATGTACACAATAATCAGATAGAATTATCAGCATCATAAGCATCTCATCAAAGCATCATAAACATCACATCAATTTATCTCTAAGTACTTTACGGAACAAAATCACATGATGAGAAATGTTTTTCAAAAAGGTTCCATAATGGTAAGTACTTCAAAATATCATATCATCATCCAGGGCCCAGTTGTCGTACCACATCATGCGCGTTCCCTAATAAATTGGGGTAGCGAGCCACCAATCTAATTAGAGCAGGACCCTTCCGTCCTACCAATGCCATGACCTTAACATGCTCATTGGATTTGTTTAACGACCCCCTTCCGAGTCGGGTACACAACTTTCCAAAGTAAAGTAATTTATCATGCAATTACTCATATATGTATATGCCTAAAGGTACTCTTAATCACTTCTCAAAGGGACACACCACACATTCGGGTGCTCTTGATCCCCTAGGGACACACCACACATTCGGGTGCTCTTGATCCCAGTTTCAATAGAGTAACCCTTTTTAGGCATATTATCAAACACATCATGTTCATGTCATAAGAGTGCCCCATGGGCTATAAGGCATGCTTTTATACCTAACAAGATAGGTCACATAATTTATACACACATCACATATGTAGTAGCATGCTTCATGGTCTCATTGGGTACTTCTCAACCCCAGGACTAGGGTTGGCCGAAACATACAAGTAAGGGAGTTTGGTTTTCAAATCAAGCATTCATTCAAGCATTCTTACAAACACCTCAAGTACATTTCATGTAACAATGTAAACATGGTTTAAACCTCAAAGTGGGGTTAGCATCCACTAACCCTAATTCCTAGGTCTTGGCCGAAACCCATCTAAACCCTAACCCTAGTTTCATAGGGTGGAGTATCAAATATTCATACAAACATATATTCAAACACTTGATCTACATTCCTAAGCATGAATCCATTAGAGAAAATCATAAAATCCCCAAACCCTAATTTCTATCATGCTTGGCCGAAAGTTGTAGGGCACTAAAACCCTAATTCTTGTTATCACACACGATGAAAAAATAACATAAATTCATACCCTAAGTTCCTAGGGATATCCTCATGCATCAAGAAGCAACCAAAGCCCATAAGTGGGTGGTGGCCGAAACTTTGTAGGGTACCAAACCCTAACTTTTGTCTTTCCAAAAATTTGGAAACATCACATATGAGTATAAAGTTCCTAGGGGTACTAGCATGCATCAAAGTATGATCAAAAGCATTCTCTTGGACCCCCTTACAAGAAGTGGCCGAAACTTCCACTAGGGAAGTTCTTGTGAATTTTCCAAAGAACAAAACAAGCAAACATTCAATAGCAATTATGCCATAGGCGAGAGGATACTTACATCCTAGCGCTAGAAATTTCGCCTTCTCTTAAATCGTAGGGTACCCTACACTTGGAGGGTATGTGAACACCCTTTTCTTCCAATTTTTCTCTCTAGTGTTCCTTGGACTTAGTAGAGAACAATGGCACTTAAACTTTCCTTCTTGAAATTGCCTTAGGTTTAGAATCCTAGGGTTGGAAATTTCGAAAATACAAGGAAGAGGGCAATGGGGTTTCGGTTTTGGAAGAGTGAGGAAGAAGATAAAAAAAAGAGGAAGTTATTCCAACTCCCTTATTTATACTTCTCTCATGAAAAGACATGTCTCTTCACTCTTACACACTTAACAAGCATGTTTCTTATTCTCTCAACAAGAAACAATGCTTGGTGTAGTGGTTAAGACATGGAGAGTGCAACTAGGAGGTTCAAGGTTCAATCTTTGCTCCCTCCTTTTTATCACCTTTTGCACTCATCCATATCAAAGCCCATTAAGCCAAGCCCATCATGAAATTTCCTAATATGAATAATATTTTATGAATTCAGAATATTTCATAATATTCCAAAAATATTATTTCATAATATTTTTAATATTCCATATTCATGAATATAATATTTCATGCTAATATTTCATGATAATAATATTTCATGAATATAATATTTCATGTATTCATGACATTTCATAGCATGTGATTGCATGAAATTTATATCATTTTATTATAACCATTTTCATACATTGTCATGATTTTACATTGACAAATTTGGGGTGTTACAATCCTCCCCCTCTTATAGAAAGTTCGTCCCGAACTTTAAAATAATTCCGGATACTTTGATCGCATCGTATCTTCCTGTTCCCAGGTGGCTTCTTCGAACTGCTCGTTCCGCCACAGAACCTTTACTAAGGATATTTCCTTGTTCCTTAGTCTTTTAACTTCCCGATCGAGGATCTGGATCGGGCGGCGTTCGGAACTAAGGCTCTCCTGCTCTTGCACTGGTGGGGGTTCTATCATTTGACTCGCATCAGGGGTACATTTCTTGAGCATCGACACATGGAAGACGTTGTGGATAGCCGCCATTTCTGGCGGTAGCTCCAGCTCGTAGGCCACCTTGCCTACTCGTCTCAAAATCTGATAGGGTCCCACGTATCGCGGACTCAGTTTCCCCTTCTTTCCGAATCTCATCACCCCTTTCATAGGGGCTACCTTCAGAAATACCGAATCCCCAACCTCGAACTCGAGCGGTCTGCGTCGCTTATCAGCGTAGCTCTTTTGCCGACTCTGAGCAGTCTCTATCCTCTGGCGGATATTCTTTATGGCCTGAGTGGTCTCATTAATAATATCAGTCTGGAGTCCCATCTCCCTCTTTTCACCACTCTCATGCCAGCATAAAGGAGATCTGCATTTCCTTCCGTATAGTGCTTCGTACGGTGCCATCCCGATAGTAGCCTGATAACTGTTGTTATAAGCAAACTCTGCCAGGCTCAGGTATCGACACCAGCTTCCCTTGAAGTCCAAGGCGCAAGCTCGTAACATATCTTCTAGTATCTGGTTTACTCGTTCAGTCTGCCCGTCAGTCTGGGGGTGAAAGGCGGTGCTGAACTTCAGCTTCGTGCCAAGGGCCTTCTGCACGTGTCCCCAAAAATCAGAAGTAAATCGACCATCTCGGTCAGAGACGATGGTCTTGGGAGAAAATAGAGAGATATTAAGTTAAGTTATAAGTTGGACTTAAATAACCCTAAGTATAAATAGATAATTAAAGAGAGAAATTTTATTTTCTCTCAACTCAAACCCTTCCTCGCCCAACACCCACGCACGCCGCCCCCTCTCCCTCTCTTGTGCGCACGCCAACCACACCAAGCCTAGGGCTTTCCTCCGGTGGCCGGCCAAGGCTCTCCTCCGAGAGATTTTCCTATATTCGGAATCCCCGCGACGAGAGGAACGCGTGAGCACGAAGGAATCTCCGAGACTCCGAGTTTCTCCGGAACCTCCGAAGTCAATTTTGGTTGTAAGTCCAAGATATCAAAGTAAGTACTGCTCACCTGCAGTAAGAGGCGGTTTTCCGCAAGTTTTTCCCGTTAGAAAGTTAAAAATGCAATTTTCCTTTAGTTTATGATTTTGCATGTAACCCTAGTTTAATCCATGCTTGTATAAGTTTAATTAAGTACCCTATATGAGGTTAGGTCTAAGAAAAGTTATGAGAAAAGAAAAGAGAAGATAAAGATAAGAAAAGAAAAGGCCAAGGCCTTAAGAAATCCCCAAAAGTCAAGACTTAGGGATTTGGGCACACAAGGTGCTCGTTAAAATGCCAAGGCATTCAAGATAAGAAAAAGTAAGTATTTTATTTTCTAAGGCCAGTACCCAGCGTCCAAGGGCGTCGTTAAAGAAATCCAGGTATCCAATTCCAAGGTCTTGGCCCTGGTAGACCAAGGTCTTCTCTATTAGGATTGGTGGCTCGCTACCCCAACCTTTTAGGGAACGCGCATAAGATGGTACTTACGTCTTAAGTGGATCCAAGTGAGTTATTATTTTCAAGTATATGCTTTAGCAAAGATTTTCTAAAGTTTAAGAAAGTTTTCTAAAAGTTAAAGAAAGATTTAAAAGTCAAAGAATTGCTAAAGTTTCAAGTTAAGCCAAGAACAAGTAAGTTAAGACTTATTAGTGCTTTAGTATGCATGTCTTGAGTTATACATGTTGTTTTAGTGTTTCTTTTAAGCATAAAAGTATCTCATGTGATTTCACATTGTTTTAAAAAGCATGCTTGCACATTTCGAGATTTTGTGAGCTAGATAGTACTTACTAAGCTTTTACTTATTAGTTGCATTTCCTCTTGCTGCAGGTAAAGGTAAAGGCAAGCAATTCTGAAGGAAGGCGACAAGGCGGTGCTGAGTGACGTGTGTGTGGTGGCTGACCTTGGAGAGGTCCTTGGGACAAGATGAATAAAAGACTCAAAGTGTATTTAGTATAAAGTCTTAGTTTGAGTTAGATCATATAGCATTTATCCAAGTAATTGCGTTTTAGATATTTTGCATGTCTTAAAACCATGAGTAAAGATTCCATGTCATTTTAATTAGCATACATATCCTTATGATGGCATTGGATGAGTATGAGTGTGAGTAGTTTTGAATATTGATACTTGATGGAGCTATTTGATGCATATGCCAAGATATTGAGAGTTTCCCTTTGAATCAAGTTATTATTGCTATAAATATGCTTAGAGAAGTTGCATTACATCCCAACATGCTTTAGTGAGGTGTAGAACATGTGTTTTGGTATTATGAATGCATAGGAGTTAAGTTTGGTACAAAACTTTAGTTAAAAGTTCATATAGATTTTCATAACTTAATTACTTCCGCAAAAGTTCTAATTTCGAGTTTATGAAGTTGTTTTGATTGGCTAAAATGTTTGGGAAACTAGTATAGAGTACAGAAATGATGTTGTGTCTTTGTATGGCTTGAAACTATATGTTTTGTGGACTTTTGAAACAATGTTCGAATCTGAATTTCAGGTTTTTCAAGCGTGCCAGTCGACTGCCCTATCGAACAGTAGCTTCTGTTCGATGCATCAGTCGACTGCCAAGAGGCCAGTCGACTGGTGCCGCGCCCAGAAACGTTCTGTGGCCGATACCAGTCGACTGGTTAGATCGCAGTCGACTGGCATTGCAGAGAAGTTCTATAGATGAAAAGAAGTGTGCCATTGTATCATGCATGACTACTAGAGTTAGAATATCATCCCTAGATGAATTTAAAAGAAAAAAAAAGAAGTTCTACATTCTTAGTCGTGCATTAGAGTCAAGAAATAGATAAAGTAACGATCCGTCTAAGGTAGAGAAGGCGGGTCGCTACAGTTGGTATCAGAGCAGTTCCCATTCTCCAGCATCACACACACATCAGCATCAACCTTGCCGTTTTCAAGTAAGAAAAGCTTTAAGTTTCAGTTTTTCTATTGCTCCTTTACTAATTGTAGTATAGAGAAATGCTTAAGTACTTACTCATATGTGCATAGAACAAGGAAGCATGTTTAATACCTTAGTATCACGGAATCATGTTTAATCCCTAGAATGGATATTAGAGAAATGCTTAAGTACTTACTTGATTTGCCCAAAAGTAAGTTTTGGGATTATGCCACGCAAGGTGCTTGATAAAAGTTTTGAGTAAGACCAAGGTCATACTAAGCCCTAGAACGAGTTCTAGGACTAAGAAATGAGATAAGAATCAAGACCAAGGTCTTGTTATATCCTAAAGCAAGTTTGGGAACATTACCATTAAGTGTTAAGTTATACATTTGAGGACGTCCTAGAAAGGCCCAAAACGAGGAGCAAGCTCCCTAGAAAATGCGCGGACTTGGTCAGCCGGTCCACAATCACCCATATACTATCATATCCATTCGTAGTCCGAGGCAGCTCTGATATGAAATCCATAGATATGTCCTCTCATTTCCACTCGGGAATAGGTAGAGGCTGCAGAACTCCCCCAGGTCTCTGGTGTTCTGCTTTGACCCTCTGGCAGGTCAAACACATGCTAATATAATGGGCTACATCTTTCTTCATGCCGGACCACCAAAATTTACCTTTCAGATCTTGATACATCTTGGTAGACCCAGGATGCATCGCGTAAGGTGTGCCGTGAGCTTCCTCGAGTATCCTCGTCCGTAAGTCGGAGTCATCGGGAACGCATAATCGATCCCGGAGATATAAGACTCCACTATCGGAAATCCGGAATCCCTCGTCCTTGCCTTCAAGAATCTCTTGCTTGATTCTCTGAAAACTCGGATCAAGATTCTGCTTCTCCAGAATACCATCAAATAATGTCGGCGCAATCTGTAGAGTAGAAAGCTGTCCCGATATAATCTCGATTCCGAAATCCATAATCTCTTTCCCTAAGGTTTGTGACAAAGCCGACAAAGATATTAAAGTAGCACATGATTTTCTACTAAGAGCATCTGCTACCTTGTTGGCTTTTCCTGGATGGTACAAGATCTCACAGTCGTAGTCCTTGACCAACTCGAGCCATCGGCGTTGTCGCATATTCAGGTCTTTCTGGGTAAAGAAATACCGCAGACTCTGGTGATCAGTAAAGACCTTGCACTGAGTGCCATATAAATAATGCCTCCATGTTTTCAGCGCAAAGACCACCACTGCTAATTCCAAATCATGGGTAGGATAATTCTTTTCATGTTCCTTTAATTGTCTAGAGGCATAGGCAATTACCTTCCCATTTTGCATAAGCACAGCTCCGAGTCCAAGTTTGGATGCGTCGCTGTACATATCGAAACCCGTATCACTTTCGGGAAGAGTCAATATAGGAGCGCTAGTCAGCCTCCTTTTCAGTTCAGAGAAACTCTTCTCACATTCCTCGGTCCAGGTATATTTCTTATCCTTCTTTGTAAGAGCTGTCATAGGGGCTGCAATCCGAGAGAAATTCTCTACGAATTTTCTGTAGTAACCTGCTAACCCCAGAAAACTTCTGACCTCACTGGCATTCTTGGGTCTGGACCAGTTACTTACGACCTCAATTTTAATTGGGTCGACCATCACTCCGTCCTTGGAGATAATATGTCCCAAGAATGACACTTGGTTCAGCCAGAACTCACATTTCGAAAATTTAGCATACAGTTGATCCTTCTGAAGAATCTGTAATACTATACTCAGGTGCTCTGCATGCTCTTCGGAAGTCCTCGAATAAATAAGGATGTCGTCGATGAAGACGATCACAAATCTGTCGAGAAATGCCGAGAAAATCCTATTCATAAGGTCCATGAATATTGCCGGAGCATTAGTGACTCCAAACGGCATCACTACGAACTCATAATGTCCGTATCTCGTCCGGAAAGCAGTTTTGGGTATGTCCTCATTTTTCACCCGGACTTGATGATAACCAGACCTCAGATCGATCTTAGAGAAAACCGTAGCTCCCTTTAATTGATCGAACAGGTCATCTATCCTGGGCAGAGGGTACCTGTTCTTTATGGTCACATTATTTAATGCCCGATAGTCGATACACATACGCATCGACCCGTCCTTCTTCTTGACGAACAGTACGGGAGCTCCCCAGGGGGAATGACTAGGACGAATAAGTCCCTTGTCGAGAAGCTCTTGTAGCTGTCCTTGCAATTCCTTCAATTCAGTCGGCGCCATTCGGTACGGTGCCTTCGAGATGGGGTTAGTACCAGGAATCAAATCAATAGCAAATTCAACATCTCTTTCAGGTGCTAACCCAGGTAAGTCATCAGGAAATACCTCTGGATAGTTGCATACGACTTCGACGTCTTCTAGCTTCGGGTCCTCTCTAGGACGAGTATCAACCACATGAGCTAGAAATCCAGAACATCCATTCTCTAACATTTTTCTTGCCTTCAGAGCCGATAAGAATTTGCCAGTCTTCTTCTTCGGCTCGCCGATAAATTCAAAGAGAATTCCCGTCTCGGGTCGGAAGATAACTCTTCGTTTACGGCACTCGATTGAAGCGCCGTATTTATTTAAGAAATCCATGCCCAATATCAGATCATAATCGGCCATATCAAGCACTATCAGATCGCAGTAGAGTTCCCTATCTGCGATGCTGATCGGTGCGGCCCGCAGCATTTGGGTAGAGGGCATCACCTCTCCCGAGGGCAATGTAGTCAGAAACTTGCAATCTAGTTCTTGCAGTGGCATATCATATCTCGTGGCATATAGCATAGAAATAAAGGAATGCGTTGCTCCAGTGTCAAATAATGCAGTAGCAGGATGACTGTAAATAATTATCTGACCTGTGACAACGGTAGAGGCAGTCGCCACGTCTTCCTTTGTAAGCGAGAAAACCCGGGCGTCCGTTGTAGCAGGCGGGGCTTCTAACCGCCCCTGATAAATAGGAGTACCATCAATCGCAGCCTGCATATGGTGAAGCTGGGGAGGAGCACCTTTGTGCTGAATATACTGCTGCTGAGGTGCCTTAGCGGCAGTAGGACACTCTCTGGCAAAGTGTCCTTCCTTCCCGCAAGTATAACATCTCTTGGCATCCCAATAGCATGCCCCAAGGTGCATCTTCCCACAGGTGGCACAAGGAGGGTGCTTAGGCTTCTTGCCTTTCGGATCACCATTAGACTTGTTCCATGGCCTTCTTTTCCCGTTGTGGTTCTTCTTCCAGTGGGGGTTGGTGTTCTGAGTCTTTTGATTTCCTGACTGACTCTGATTCTGTGTACTGGCTGGGGCCTGCTTCTGCTGGCTGATATTCTTCAGATAGTGCTCAGCATTCAGGGCGCCGCTGACTAGCTCCTCTGCAGTCTGTGGCCTATGAACGCCACCGGCTACACTCAGAGCAATGTCAGGCCTAAGCATTCTTAGCATTAATCTGACCCTTTCCCTTTCAGTACTAACCAGCTCAGGACACAATCGTGCCAGTCGGTTAAATTTCTGGACGGCCTCGTTGACAGAGAGATTCCCCTGTCGAAATTCGGTGAACTCATCGAAATGTCTGTTGGTCACCCTCATATGAAAGAACTCCTCTAGAAATTCAACCTCGAAATCCTTCCATTTCATTTGATCCACCGATCTTCTGGCCTTCACCCGTTCCCACCACATCCGAGCATCGCCGGAGAGGCAGAACGAGACACACTTAACCTTCTCATGTTCCGGCCAGTCAAGAAGTTCCACGGTGCTTTCCACTGTTTTGAGCCAGGACTGGGCGTCCCACGGCTCGCATATGCCGGAGAACTTATCCGGCTTCAGTCGTTGCCACTGTATTAAATAGGCCTCTTGTCGGACTGCTCTGGCCATAGTGTCCGAGGGCGCCTGTGCAGCCGGAGGTTCAGTGGTTATGGCATCCTGACTTCCCGCAGGGGTGACAGTATTAGTCTGCTGGGTCATCAGAGTGTTTATCATCTGCTGCTGCTCAGTGACCTGGCGCTGCAGCTCAGTGATCACCTGCATCAGGTCAGGTGGGGGTGCTGTCTCGTTACCCCTAGTACTACGCCTTCTAGCCATATCTATCATATAGACAGTGAATGACTACATCAGTCATAATTCTACCTTTACTTGTTATGCAAGTATTACTCATCTTCATATCATGCAAGCATAACTCATCTCATATAGTAGCACTGTACATGAAATAAATAAAGCGAGTTTAGGATTTCTTACTTGGAAGCGGCAGAAGGAAGCTTGATGTGTGTGTGATGGAGGGGAAACCTGCTCTGATACCAACTTGTAACGCCCGACCTTATATCTACCCTAAAGGCGGGGTTACGGGTCCATACACTCATATCATACAATCATGTTAAGCATGTATATCCAAACAAAACAGTTACATACAAGAAATGTAGTAGGCATGCCTATTGAAGACTAATTTACCAAGCATGGTTTTTCATTTCTTTTATATCTACATGCATTTACAACCTAATAGGAAGATCATGTATCACACTAAAGCATGGAATAAACATGGTTTGAACAAGATACCACATAGGAATATAGCAAGAGTTATCTAGTCTTAGATACATGCAAAGGAAGCATTCATAAGAAACAGAAAATAGTAATTACCTAGTATTTTCCTTAGCATGCATTCTGCAATATTTAAACATTAATGATAGTATTATTTAGCATAACATAGGTTCCATACTACTAACTCAATCACAGTAGAGTAGTCATGATCATCACCCATTCAGAGTATAGCAATACAATTTCAATAGTAATTATGGGAAGCAGTTTAGATTCTAGACAAAACAAGGTAGATAGAATCTTTTGTTCTTTCCCGAGCCATCACCACACACATCCTCCAACCTTCCCTCTGCCTCTTCCTTTAGTTCGAGTATTTCTTACGCTATCTGCAGCATAAGAAAAATAACAGGAACTAGTAAGCAAAACATGCTTAGTAAGAATCCGGGCCTACTCGCAAAATCCATATCAATACATCATATCATGTACACAATAATCAGATAGAATTATCAGCATCATAAGCATCTCATCAAAGCATCATAAACATCACATCAATTTATCTCTAAGTACTTTACGGAACAAAATCACATGATGAGAAATGTTTTTCAAAAAGGTTCCATAATGGTAAGTACTTCAAAATATCATATCATCATCCAGGGCCCAGTTGTCGTACCACATCATGCGCGTTCCCTAATAAATTGGGGTAGCGAGCCACCAATCTAATTAGAGCAGGACCCTTCCGTCCTACCAATGCCATGACCTTAACATGCTCATTGGATTTGTTTAACGACCCCCTTCCGAGTCGGGTACACAACTTTCCAAAGTAAAGTAATTTATCATGCAATTACTCATATATGTATATGCCTAAAGGTACTCTTAATCACTTCTCAAAGGGACACACCACACATTCGGGTGCTCTTGATCCCCTAGGGACACACCACACATTCGGGTGCTCTTGATCCCAGTTTCAATAGAGTAACCCTTTTTAGGCATATTATCAAACACATCATGTTCATGTCATAAGAGTGCCCCATGGGCTATAAGGCATGCTTTTATACCTAACAAGATAGGTCACATAATTTATACACACATCACATATGTAGTAGCATGCTTCATGGTCTCATTGGGTACTTCTCAACCCCAGGACTAGGGTTGGCCGAAACATACAAGTAAGGGAGTTTGGTTTTCAAATCAAGCATTCATTCAAGCATTCTTACAAACACCTCAAGTACATTTCATGTAACAATGTAAACATGGTTTAAACCTCAAAGTGGGGTTAGCATCCACTAACCCTAATTCCTAGGTCTTGGCCGAAACCCATCTAAACCCTAACCCTAGTTTCATAGGGTGGAGTATCAAATATTCATACAAACATATATTCAAACACTTGATCTACATTCCTAAGCATGAATCCATTAGAGAAAATCATAAAATCCCCAAACCCTAATTTCTATCATGCTTGGCCGAAAGTTGTAGGGCACTAAAACCCTAATTCTTGTTATCACACACGATGAAAAATAACATAAATTCATACCCTAAGTTCCTAGGGATATCCTCATGCATCAAGAAGCAACCAAAGCCCATAAGTGGGTGGTGGCCGAAACTTTGTAGGGTACCAAACCCTAACTTTTGTCTTTCCAAAAATTTGGAAACATCACATATGAGTATAAAGTTCCTAGGGGTACTAGCATGCATCAAAGTATGATCAAAAGCCTTCTCTTGGACCCCCTTACAAGAAGTGGCCGAAACTTCCACTAGGGAAGTTCTTGTGAATTTTCCAAAGAACAAAACAAGCAAACATTCAATAGCAATTATGCCACAGGCGAGAGGATACTTACATCCTAGCGCTGGAAATTTCGCCTTCTCTTAAATCGTAGGGTACCCTACACTTGGAGGGTATGTGAACACCCTTTTCTTCCAATTTTTCTCTCTAGTGTTCCTTGGACTTAGTAGAGAACAATGGCACTTAAACTTTCCTTCTTGAAATTGCCTTAGGTTTAGAATCCTAGGGTTGGAAATTTCGAAAATACAAGGAAGAGGGCAATGGGGTTTCGGTTTTGGAAGAGTGAGGAAGAAGATAAAAAAAAAGAGGAAGTTATTCCAACTCCCTTATTTATACTTCTCTCATGAAAAGACATGTCTCTTCACTCTTACACACTTAACAAGCATGTTTCTTATTCTCTCAACAAGAAACAATGCTTGGTGTAGTGGTTAAGACATGGAGAGTGCAACTAGGAGGTTCAAGGTTCAATCCTTGCTCCCTCCTTTTTATCACCTTTTGCACTCATCCATATCAAAGCCCATTAAGCCAAGCCCATCATGAAATTTCCTAATATGAATAATATTTTATGAATTCAGAATATTTCATAATATTCCAAAAATATTATTTCATAATATTTTTAATATTCCATATTCATGAATATAATATTTCATGCTAATATTTCATGATAATAATATTTCATGAATATAATATTTCATGTATTCATGACATTTCATAGCATGTGATTGCATGAAATTTATATCATTTTATTATAACCATTTTCATACATTGTCATGATTTTACATTGACAAATTTGGGGTGTTACAATCCTCCCCCTCTTATAGAAAGTTCGTCCCGAACTTTAAAATAATTCCGGATACTTTGATCGCATCGTATCTTCCTGTTCCCAGGTGGCTTCTTCGAACTGCTCGTTCCGCCACAGAACCTTTACTAAGGATATTTCCTTGTTCCTTAGTCTTTTAACTTCCCGATCGAGGATCTGGATCGGGCGGCGTTCGGAACTAAGGCTCTCCTGCTCTTGCACTGGTGGGGGTTCTATCATTTGACTCGCATCAGGGGTACATTCTTGAGCATCGACACATGGAAGACGTTGTGGATAGCCGCCATTTCTGGCGGTAGCTCCAGCTCGTAGGCCACCTTGCCTACTCGTCTCAAAATCTGATAGGGTCCCACGTATCGCGGACTCAGTTTCCCCTTCTTTCCGAATCTCATCACCCCTTTCATAGGGGCTACCTTCAGAAATACCGAATCCCCAACCTCGAACTCGAGCGGTCTGCGTCGCTTATCAGCGTAGCTCTTTTGCCGACTCTGAGCAGTCTCTATCCTCTGGCGGATATTCTTTATGGCCTGAGTGGTCTCATTAATAATATCAGTCTGGAGTCCCATCTCCCTCTTTTCACCACTCTCATGCCAGCATAAAGGAGATCTGCATTTCCTTCCGTATAGTGCTTCGTACGGTGCCATCCCGATAGTAGCCTGATAACTGTTGTTATAAGCAAACTCTGCCAGGCTCAGGTATCGACACCAGCTTCCCTTGAAGTCCAAGGCGCAAGCTCGTAACATATCTTCTAGTATCTGGTTTACTCGTTCAGTCTGCCCGTCAGTCTGGGGGTGAAAGGCGGTGCTGAACTTCAGCTTCGTGCCAAGGGCCTTCTGCACGTGTCCCCAAAATCAGAAGTAAATCGACCATCTCGGTCAGAGACGATGGTCTTGGAGAAAATAGAGAGATATTAAGTTAAGTTATAAGTTGGACTTAAATAACCCTAAGTATAAATAGATAATTAAAGAGAGAAATTTTATTTTCTCTCAACTCAAACCCTTCCTCGCCCAACACCCACGCACGCCGCCCCCTCTCCCTCTCTTGTGCGCACGCCAACCACACCAAGCCTAGGGCTTTCCTCCGGTGGCCGGCCAAGGCTCTCCTCCGAGAGATTTTCCTATATTCGGAATCCCCGCGACGAGAGGAACGCGTGAGCACGAAGGAATCTCCGAGACTCCGAGTTTCTCCGGAACCTCCGAAGTCAATTTTGGTTGTAAGTCCAAGATATCAAAGTAAGTACTGCTCACCTGCAGTAAGAGGCGGTTTTCCGCAAGTTTTTCCCGTTAGAAAGTTAAAAATGCAATTTTCCTTTAGTTTATGATTTTGCATGTAACCCTAGTTTAATCCATGCTTGTATAAGTTTAATTAAGTACCCTATATGAGGTTAGGTCTAAGAAAAGTTATGAGAAAAGAAAAGAGAAGATAAAGATAAGAAAAGAAAAGGCCAAGGCCTTAAGAAATCCCCAAAAGTCAAGACTTAGGGATTTGGGCACACAAGGTGCTCGTTAAAATGCCAAGGCATTCAAGATAAGAAAAAGTAAGTATTTTATTTTCTAAGGCCAGTACCCAGCGTCCAAGGGCGTCGTTAAAGAAATCCAGGTATCCAATTCCAAGGTCTTGGCCCTGGTAGACCAAGGTCTTCTCTATTAGGATTGGTGGCTCGCTACCCCAACCTTTTAGGGAACGCGCATAAGATGGTACTTACGTCTTAAGTGGATCCAAGTGAGTTATTATTTTCAAGTATATGCTTTAGCAAAGATTTTCTAAAGTTTAAGAAAGTTTTCTAAAAGTTAAAGAAAGATTTAAAAGTCAAAGAATTGCTAAAGTTTCAAGTTAAGCCAAGAACAAGTAAGTTAAGACTTATTAGTGCTTTAGTATGCATGTCTTGAGTTATACATGTTGTTTTAGTGTTTCTTTTAAGCATAAAAGTATCTCATGTGATTTCACATTGTTTTAAAAAGCATGCTTGCACATTTCGAGATTTTGTGAGCTAGATAGTACTTACTAAGCTTTTGCTTATTAGTTGCATTTCCTCTTGCTGCAGGTAAAGGTAAAGGCAAGCAATTCTGAAGGAAGGCGACAAGGCGGTGCTGAGTGACGTGTGTGTGGTGGCTGACCTTGGAGAGGTCCTTGGGACAAGATGAATAAAAGACTCAAAGTGTATTTAGTATAAAGTCTTAGTTTGAGTTAGATCATATAGCATTTATCCAAGTAATTGCGTTTTAGATATTTTGCATGTCTTAAAACCATGAGTAAAGATTCCATGTCATTTTAATTAGCATACATATCCTTATGATGGCATTGGATGAGTATGAGTGTGAGTAGTTTTGAATATTGATACTTGATGGAGCTATTTGATGCATATGCCAAGATATTGAGAGTTTCCCTTTGAATCAAGTTATTATTGCTATAAATATGCTTAGAGAAGTTGCATTACATCCCAACATGCTTTAGTGAGGTGTAGAACATGTGTTTTGGTATTATGAATGCATAGGAGTTAAGTTTGGTACAAAACTTTAGTTAAAAGTTCATATAGATTTTCATAACTTAATTACTTCCGCAAAAGTTCTAATTTCGAGTTTATGAAGTTGTTTTGATTGGCTAAAATGTTTGGGAAACTAGTATAGAGTACAGAAATGATGTTGTGTCTTTGTATGGCTTGAAACTATATGTTTTGTGGACTTTTGAAACAAAGTTCGAATCTGAATTTCAGGTTTTTCAGGCGTGCCAGTCGACTGCCCTATCGAACAGTAGCTTCTGTTCGATGCATCAGTCGACTGCCAAGAGGCCAGTCGACTGGTGCCGCGCCCAGAAACGTTCTGTGGCCGATACCAGTCGACTGGTTAGATCGCAGTCGACTGGCATTGCAGAGAAGTTCTATAGATGAAAAGAAGTGTGCCATTGTATCATGCATGACTACTAGAGTTAGAATATCATCCCTAGATGAATTTAAAAGAAAAAAAAAGAAGTTCTGCATTCTTAGTCGTGCATTAGAGTCAAGAAATAGATAAAGTAACGATCCGTCTAAGGTAGAGAAGGCGGGTCGCTACAGTTGGTATCAGAGCAGTTCCCATTCTCCAGCATCACACACACATCAGCATCAACCTTGCCGTTTTCAAGTAAGAAAAGCTTTAAGTTTCAGTTTTTCTATTGCTCCTTTACTAATTGTAGTATAGAGAAATGCTTAAGTACTTACTCATATGTGCATAGAACAAGGAAGCATGTTTAATACCTTAGTATCACGGAATCATGTTTAATCCCTAGAATGGATATTAGAGAAATGCTTAAGTACTTACTTGATTTGCCCAAAAGTAAGTTTTGGGATTATGCCACGCAAGGTGCTTGATAAAAGTTTTGAGTAAGACCAAGGTCATACTAAGCCCTAGAACGAGTTCTAGGACTAAGAAATGAGATAAGAATCAAGACCAAGGTCTTGTTATATCCTAAAGCAAGTTTGGGAACATTACCATTAAGTGTTAAGTTATACATTTGAGGACGTCCTAGAAAGGCCCAAAACGAGGAGCAAGCTCCTAGAGGGCAAGAGGCAATAGAGTCAGTACCCCCACCAAATCTCTTAGACGTGGTGGCTCAGTTACAGAGACAGTTAGCAGAACAACAACAAGTTATTGCCACTAGGATGGCTAACTAGCAGGTCGTTATTATTACCTCGCCGGTGGCGAATGTAGTGGCACCAGTTGTGATCGAAGACCCATCGATTACATCTGTAGTCCGGCAAGGGGGGTAAGGCAAGAAGCGTACCTCATTTAGTAGAAGAAACTGAAGCCAGGGAACTTCCCAGGCACAAGCAAACCATGGGATGCTTAAGCATGGTTCAAAACGTTGGAAAGAATAGTAGGGCTACTGGACTGGCATGAGGTAGAGAAGATAAAGTGTGCATGTTTCTGCCTTACGGGAGATGCTAGAATATAGTGGAAGAGAGTCAAGGCCAAGAGAAATGTCAGCCAGATGACATGGGCCGACTTCGAGACTGAGTTCTTCGAAGAATACTTTCACATGCAAGTAACCAACAAGCATGATGATGAATTCACGGAGTTTAGACAAGGAGAACTATCCGTGGATGAAGCAGTGAAGATGTATAAGCGGTTAGCTCATCTGTGCCCAGAGCTAGTTAGCACAGAAAAAGAGATAGTTAGGCTAATGCTCAAGATGTTAAGGCCTGAGATAGCGTTAAAGGGGGCTAGCGGTGTTAAGAGGCTGCAAACCTCCGAAGAACTAATAAGTAGTGCTTTGATCACTGAGCACTACTTAAACAGTATAAAGGCCACCAGAAAGATTGAACGATGAAGTTCTTAACAACCTTACCGTCAGGGGAAGTGATGGCCTCTACTGAGAGGCTAAGGGTAGTATCAATCTAGATTTCCAACCGAGAGCTCTACAGTGACTTGGTAGTCCTTGAAATGAAGGATTACGATGTCATTTTAGGAATGGACTTCTTGAGCAAGTATAATGCTTCTATAGACTGCCACAAGAGAAAAGTCAAGTTTACACCGGAAGTAGAACCTTCATTTGAGTTTATTGGAGACCCAAGGAGAAAGATAAATAGGTTCCTATCTACCTTACAAGCTCAGAGAATGTTAGAGAAGGGGTGCTCTGGTTTTCTAGCTCATATAGTGGATGCAAGTCAAGGAGAAGGATTGAAGAGAGAAGAAGTGAGGGTAGTCTGTGACTATCCTGAGGTGTTTCCTGAAGAGTTACCAGGACTCCTTCCCAATCGAGAAATTGAGTTTGAAATTGAGTTGGCCCCAGGAACCAACCCAATTTCGAAGGCACCTTATCGCATGGCACCAGCAGAACTGAAAGAATTATAAGAACAATTGCAAGAGCTGCTTGACAAGGGTTTCATCCGCCCTAGTCATTCACCTTGGGGAGCTCCTGTACTGTTGGTCAAGAAGAAAGATGGATCTATGCGAATGTGCATAGATTATCAAGCTTTGAATAAGGTAACCATCAAGAACAGATATCCTTTGCCAAGGATAGATGATTTATTTGATCAGCTGAAGGGAGCCACAGTGTTCTCCAAGATAGATCTGCGATCAGGTTACCGTCAGCTCAGAGTGAAGGAGAGTGATGTGCCAAGGACTGCTTTCAGTACAAGATATGGGCACTATGAGTTTGTGGTCATGCCCTTTGGAGTGACAAACGCCCCTGCGACGTTTATGGATCTAATGAATAGAGTGTTCAAGGATTTTCTGGACAAGTTCGTCATTGCCTTCATTGATGATATCCTAGTGTATTCAAAGACTCGGAAAGAACATGAAGAACACCTGAAGATAGTGTTGCAAACCTTACACCAGAAGGAGTTGTACGCCAAATTCTCAAAGTGTGAGTTTTGGTTTATCAGGTGGCCTTCCTAGGCCACATTGTATCCAAAGAAGGCATTCAAGTTGATCCAGCCAAGATAGAAGCAGTCAGCAACTGGTGTAGACCCAAGAATGTCAGTGAAATCAGAAGCTTCTTAGGCCTGGCAGGATATTACAGAAAATTTGTGGAGGACTTTTCCAGAATAGCCTCTCCTCTCACAGCCCTGACAAGAAAGAACCAGAAGTTTGAGTGGTCAGATAAATGCGAGCACAGCTTCCTAGAACTGAAGAAAAGATTGACTAGTGCTCCCATCCTGACTGTTCCAGAGGGTGACAAGGCCTTTGACATCTACAGTGATGCATCCAAGATGGGCCTTGGAGCTGTCCTCATGCAAGAAGGAAAGGTAATAGCATATGCCTCCAGACAGCTCAAGGACTATGAGAAGAATTACCCTACACATGACCTTGAGCTAGCAGCTGTGGTTTTTGCACTGAAGCTCTGGAGACACTACCTGTATGGAGTGCAGTGCAGAATCTTCACAGACCATCAGAGTTTGAAGTTCTTCTTCACTCAAAAGGATCTGAATATGAGGCAGCGCAGGTGGCTAGAGTTGGTCAAAGATTATGACTGTGAAATCCTCTACCACCCAGGTAAAGCTAATAAAGTGGCAGATGCACTGAGCAGAAAATCCTGTGCAGCACTGATGTCCCTATCATCACTGTCTCTACCACTTCAGAAAGAAATAAAGGATTTTGGAGTCGAGGTAATAATTGGGCAACTTTCTGCATTGACTCTAGAGTCAACCCTGCTTGTGGATATACAAAGAAAGCAAAGTCAAGACCCAGAGATCCAAAAGATCAAGCAGGAGATCCAAGAGGCAGAAAATTCAGAGTTTCGGGTATCAAATAGTGGCATCCTCTATCTTGGAGACCGCCTTTGCGTCCCCAATGATGAGGAACTAAGAAAGAATATTTTAGAAGAAGCCCACAGTACCCCGTACTCTATGCATCCTGGTTCCACCAAGATGTATCAAGATCTAAGGAAAAGATTCTGGTGGTCTGGACTCAAGCGAGACGTGGCCAGATATATCAATACCTGCTTGACCTGCCAGAGAGTCAAAGTAGAGCACCAGAGACCAGGAGGAGTTCTACAGTCACTTCCCATTCCAGAGTGGAAGTGGGAAGAAATATCCATGGACTTTATCACCGGTCTTCCAAGAACCACCCATGGACACGATGCAGTTTGGGTGATAGTAGACAGATTGACCAAGTCTGCCCACTTTCTATCCATCAAGGTGTCACACTCAGTAGAGCATTTGGCGCAGTTATATGTGAAGGAAGTGATCAGGCTTCATGGAGTTCCGAAGTCTATCATTTCTGACAGAGACGGGCGGTTCATCTCCCATTTTTGGAGGTGTGTTCAGGACGCCCTAGGCACCAGACTTCAGTTCAGCACAGCTTTCCATCCCCAGACAGATGGACAAACAGAGAGAGTAAATCAGATTTTAGAAGATATGCTCAGGGCCTGTGCACTAGATTTTAAAGGCAGTTGGTGCAAGTACCTGTGTTTAGCTGAATTTGCCTACAACGATAGCTATCAGGCCACTATCAGGATGGCACCTTATGAAGCATTATATGGCAGGAAGTGCAGATCACCCATATGTTGGCAAGAAGCTGGTGAGAAGAAAGAGATGGAGTCAGGACTAGGCAGTCAGACTGAGCTTATAGATGAGACCACTCAGGCTATCCAGACGATCCGCCAGAGGATTGAGACTGCCCAGAGTAGACAGAAAAGTTATACTGACACACGCCGTAGGCCACTGGAATTCCAAGTTGGAGATTCAGTATTCCTCAAGGTCGCTCCTATGAAGGGAGTGATGAGATTTGGTAAAAAGGGCAAGCTAAGTCATCGCTACATAGGACCCTACAAGATCATAAAGAGGGTTGGTAAGGTAGCATATGAGTTGGACTTACCAGAGGATATGTCAGCTATTCATAGTACATTTCATGTCTCCATGCTAAAGAAGTGTATTCACGATCCTAGCCAAGTGATTCAGCCTCAGTCAGTATAGATCCAAGAAGATCTTAGCTATGAGAGCAGACCGACACAGATAGTGGACAAAGCAGTTAAAAGATTAAGAAATAAAGAAGTGCCACTAGTGAAGGTCATCTGGCAGAATCAAAAGTATGAGGAGGCTACTTGGGAACGTGAGGACAGCATGAGAGAAAAATATCCGGAATTATTCTAAGTTCGAGGACGAACTTTTCATAAGGTATGGGGGATTGTAACGCCCCAAAATTTCCATTTTAAGTCCTTAAAGCCCTTGAAATTAGTTAAAAATACTTTAGAGATATTCTTTGGATTTTTAGAAATTTTTAGAATATTTTTACGGATTTTTCTGAGTCCGTTTAGTATTTTTACTAAAAGAAATAGAGTTTTCGGCAAAAAGTTACCTGGACGAGTTTTGAACCCGAGACCTCCCATAGGATCAACGACTTAAGTTGATCGGGTTAACCAGGAGCCCCAGCAGGGGTGTGCTGAAAGAAAATAAAGAGATATTAAGTTAAGTTATAAGTTGGACTTAAATAACCCTAAGTATAAATAGATAATTAAAGAGAGAAGTTTTATTTTCTCTCAACTCAAACCCTTCCTCGCCCAACACCCACGCACGCCGCCCCCTCTCCCTCTCTTGTGCGCACGCCAACCACACCAAGCCTAGGGCTTTCCTCCGGTGGCCGGCCAAGGCTCTCCTCCGAGAGATTTTCCTATATTCGGAATCCCCGCGACGAGAGGAACGCGTGAGCGCGAAGGAATCTCCGAGACTCCGAGTTTCTCCGGAACTTCCGACGTCAATTTTGGTTGTAAGTCCAAGATATCAAAGTAAGTACTGCTTACCTGCAGTAAGAGGCGGTTTTCCGCAAGTTTTCCCCGTTAGAAAGTTAAAAATGTAATTTTCCTTTAGTTTATGATTTTGCATGTAACCCTAGTTTAATCCATGCTTGTATAAGTTTAATTAAGTACCCTATATGAGGTTAGGGTCTAAGAAAAGTTATGAGAAAAGAAAAGAGAAGATAAAGATAAGAAAAGAAAAGGCCAAGGCCTTAAGAAATCTCCAAAAGTCAAGACTTGGGGATTTGGGCACACAAGGTGCTCGTTAAAATTCCAAGGCATTCAAGATAAGAAAAAGTAAGTATTTTATTTTCTAAGGCCAGTACCCGGCGTCCAAGGGCGTCGTTAAAGAAATCCAGGTGTCCAATTCCAAGGTCTTGGCCCTGGTAGACCAAGGTCTGCTCTATTAGGATTGGTGGCTCGCTACCCCAACCTTTTAGGGAACGCGCATAAGATGGTACTTACGTCTTAAGTGAATCCAAGTGAGTTATTATTTTCAAGTATATGCTTTAGCAAAGATTTTCTAAAGTTTAAGAAAGTTTTCTAAAAGTTAAAGAAAGATTTAAAAGTCAAAGAATTGCTAAAGTTTCAAGTTAAGCCAAGAACAAGTAAGTTAAGACTTATTAGTGCTTTAGTATGCATGTCTTGAGTTATACATGTTGTTTTAGTGTTTCTTTTAAGCATAAAAGTATCTCATGTGATTTCACATTGTTTTAAAAAGCATGCTTGCACATTTCGAGATTTTGTGAGCTAGATAGTACTTACTAAGCTTTTGTTTATTAGTTGCATTTCCTCTTGCTGCAGGTAAAGGTAAAGGCAAGCAATTCTGAAGGAAGGCGACAAGGCGGTGCTGAGTTACGTGTGTGTGGTGGCTGACCTTGGAGAGGTTCTTGGGACAAGATGAATAAAAGACTCAAAGTGTATTTAGTATAAAGTCTTAGTTTGAGTTAGATCATATAGCATTTATCCAAGTAATTGCGTTTTAGATATTTTGCATGTCTTAAAACCATGAGTAAAGATTCCATGTCATTTTAATTAGCATACATATCCTTATGATGGCATTGGATGAGTATGAGTGTGAGTAGTTTTGAATATTGATACTTGATGGAGCTATTTGATGCATATGCCAAGATATTGAGAGTTTCCCTTTGAATCAAGTTATTATTGCTATAAATATGCTTAGAGAAGTTGCATTACATCCCAACATGCTTTAGTGAGGTGTAGAACATGTGTTTTGGTATTATGAATGCATAGGAGTTAAGTTTGGTACAAAACTTTAGTTAAAAGTTCATATAGATTTTCATAACTTAATTACTTCCGCAAAAGTTCTAATTTCGAGTTTATGAAGTTGTTTTGATTGGCTAAAATGTTTGGGAAACTAGTATAGAGTACAGAAATGGTGTTGTGTCTTTGTATGGCTTGAAACTATATGTTTTGTGGACTTTTGAAACAAAGTTCGAATCTGAATTTCAGGTTTTTCAGGCGTGCCAGTCGACTGGTTCAGTATCAGTCGACTGCCCTATCGAACAGTAGCTTCTGTTCGATGCATCAGTCGACTGCCAAGAGGCCAGTCGACTGGTGCCGCGCCCAGAAACTTTCTATGGCCGATACCAGTCGACTGGTTAGATCGCAGTCGACTGGCATTGCAGAGAAGTTTTATAGATGAAAAGAAGTGTGCCATTGTATCATGCATGACTACTAGAGTTAGAATATCATCCCTAGATGAATTTAAAAGAAAAAAAAAGAAGTTCCGCATTCTTAGTCGTGCATTAGAGTCAAGAAGTAGATAAAGTAACGATCCGTCTAAGGTAGAGAAGGCGGGTCGCTACAGTCCAGGGGGAGCCAACTTAAAAACAATTTTTATAGTTAGATAAATTCTTTTCTTATTTTAAAAATTACATGCTTGCTTGTTTATTTATTTTCTATAAATTATCGTGCTTAGACCTAGGACTGGTTAGATTAAGGACTAAAACGATTAACTAAAATTTGAACAACATAGTATTGGGTGGAGGTGAGATGATAGTACGTTAGGGAAGCCATTTTGGCGGAACTAGCCGAAGCTACCGATCCAAGACCCAAGCTAGCTAGACCAAAATCTTTCAAGAAGTATCTTGAAGATGGATTTTCAATAAAAGGCTTTGTCAAGGAAAGGTTGATGATCCAATAAGGCTACGGCCAAAGAAGGCCTAGTGCCTCGCCAAAACCTGGAAGTAGATTATTCAAAACTAAATTCACTTTACTATTGTCAGATTTGAATCTAACACAGATTTCAAGTAATCTTAGATTCAACCATTTTTTTCAAAAAAAATAAATTTAAAGCATAGTTAATTGGTTTTAAAATTAATTTAACTTTTTCAAAACTAATCATGGTTTTTCAAAATAAAATCTTTACCTCTATTAAAACCTGTCTCACAAAATCCATAAAGTTAACGTGATTGATAACTATAGATTGGGTGAGACAGACTAGATTGTGAAAATCAATTTAAGCTATCCTTAATTCTAATTGGATCCAAATCAACAAATTCTTTATGTGTAGGAACATAAAGATTTGGACCAATGGATGTTGGATAGCGGATGCTCCAGACACATGACTGGGGACAAATTGAAATTCACCAAACTCAAGTTCAAGAACCTAGGCTCAATAGCATTTGGCAACAATGCTACACTCAAAGTCATTGGGTCAGGTAATATTGAACACAAATCTGATTTTGTAATTAAAAAGGTACTCTTGGTTGAGAACTTTAAATTTAATTTGCTTAGTATAAGTCAATTATGTGATACTGGTTATTTAGTTACCTTTACCAACTCTAAATGCCTGATTAGAAATTTGCAAGACTCAGAAGTCATGCTTAAGGGCACTAGGAAAAATAATGTTTACACTATAAACCTACCCTTAGTACATAAATGCTTCTTAACTCAGTTAGAAGAATCAAACCTCTGGCATAGGAGATTAGGTCACACTAATCTAAGATTAATTTCAAAAATCACCCAACTTGGTCTAATTAAAGGAATATCAAAAATTAAGAACCATGAAAATATAATATGTGAATCATGCAACCAAGGTAAACAAACCAGGTCTAATCACAAACAAATTCAATCAGACCTAACTCAAACCACACTTGAGCTCCTGCACCTTGACCTATTTGATTCACATTGAGCCAAGTCACTTAGCGGAAACCGGTACTGCTTAGTAATTATAGATGATTACTCTAGGTTTACTTGGGCAAGGTTCCTAAAGACTAAGGATGAAACCCTAAACCTGTTTATTGATTTATGAAAGATAATTGAAAATCAAAATGATACCAAAATCAAAAGACTTAGGAGTGATCACGAGGGAGAGTTTGAGAATCAAAGATTCGAGGAATTTTGTAGAATAAACGGATACATTCACGAATTCTCATGTCCTAGAACCCCCCCCCAACAAAATGGGATAGTAGAATGGAAAAATAGAACCCTACAGGAAGCTGCTAGGACTATGCTCAATGAATTCAACCTAGCTAACCAATTTTGGGCAGAAGCAACTAGTACAGCTTGCTATATCCAAAATAGGGTCCTAATTAACAAACGACATAATAAAACTCCCTATGAAGTATACTGCTATAGACTTCCAAACCTACATTACCTAAGAGTCTTTGGGTGCAAAGTCCATATCCTAAACACCAAGGACTATCTAGGTAAATTCCAGTCTAAATCAACCCTAGGGATTTTCTTAGGATATTCAACAATAAGTAGGGCCTATAGGGTCTACAATAAACTAACTAACAAAATTGAAGAAACAACAAATCTAATATTTGATGAAGAAACTAATTCAAAATCTGATAATCCAGATCTAAATCTATCAAATAGTGATCACGAAGATAATGAACAAATTATTGAACCACTAGTTCAATCTCTAAATGAACTAACTATTGAACCAACTACTGAGTCAATAGAACCAATAATTGAACCAACCCAAGTAGTTGAACCAAATACTGAACCGCACCGTCCAGCCGAACCTGAGGCTGAACCAAGTTCTAGAAGAACCAAGAAACCCAGACTCAGTCACCCAACTGATCAAATTGTGGGTGATCCAACCTTAGGAGTCAGAACTAGGTCTTCCTATAGAAATCTTAGTCCGATTGCACTGATTTCGAAAATTGAACCTAAGACTATAGAGGAAGCCTTACCTGATCCCGATTGGATCATAGCAATGCAAGAGGAGTTAGCCCAATTTAAAAGGAACCAAGTCTGGGAACTAGTACCTAAACCTAAGGGCAAATCCATTATTGACACTAAGTGGGTGTTTAGGAATAAGCTAAATGACCATGGGGAAATAGTTAGAAATAAAGTCCGCTTAGTAGCTAAAGGGTTCGGTCAAGTCGAAGGGTTAGACTATGATGAAACCTATGCCCCAGTAGCCAGACTTGAGGCTATTAGAATGTTGCTAGCCTTTGCAGCCCATAAAGGATTTAAACTCTACCAAATGGATGTAAAGTCAGCTTTTTTGAATGGGTTTATCAAAGTAGAAGTCTATGTAGGACAACCCTCAGGTTTTGAGGACTTAGAAAAACCTGACCATGTTTACAAACTCAATAAGGCACTGTATGAACTAAAACAAACACCTAGGGCATGGTATGAACGCCTATCAACCTACCTCATTTCTAAAAATTTTAACCAAGGACAAATTGACTCAACTCTTTTTGTTAAGACCTTAGAAAAAGACATCTTTATTGCCCAAATCTATGTTGACGATATAATTTTTAGATCCACCAAACTCAAATTTCTTAAAAGAATGTGTAAAAATAATGGAAAAACGAATTCGAAATGAGCTTAGTTGGTGAGCTCAACTTCTTTCTAGGATTACAAATTAAGCAAACTAGGGATGGAAATTATGTCCATCAATACAAATATACTAAGGAGTTAATAAAGAAATTTAAAATGGATAACTCCAAAAGCATAAGTACCCCTATGGCCATAAATATAAAAATAGATAGTGACTCTGATGGTAAACCTGTAGACCTTAAACTATATCGAAGTATGATTGGTAGTCTACTTTACCTTATAGCCAGCAGACCTAATATCCTTTTCGCTGTAGGAATGTGTGCTAGATACCAAACCTGTGCTAAGGAAACGCACTTAGCAGCCCTAAAAAGAATACTTAGGTACATTAAGGGCACCCTAAATGTAGGGATTTGGTATCCTAGGACCTCAACTTTTGACCTGTCAGGATACTCGGATTCTGACTATGCTGGTTACAAACTAGATAGAAAGAGTACAAGTGGAAGCTGCCAACTTTTAGGAAATAGTCTAGTCAGTTAGTGCGGTAGAAAGCAACACTGCGTAGCTCTATCCACAACCGAAGTTGTGTATATTGCTTTAGGAGAGTGTGTAGCACAACTCTTATGGATGATGCACACTCTTAAAGACTTCCAGCTTGACTACACCCAAACTCAAGTCTACATTGATAATATAAGTTCAATTAATCTAACCAAGAACTCAATCCAACACTCTAGAACCAAACACATAGAAGTTAAACACCACTTCGTAAGAGATCATGTAGCCAGGGGTGAGATAGTCCTTAAGCATGTAGACTCAAAATCTAACTTAGCTGATATCTTCACCAAACCCTTACCTGAGTCTGAGTTCAGTTCACTAAGAAGGCAGTTAGGGTTATGCTTGGTAGAATAGGACTGCTCTACTTATGCTTCTTTTCAAAAACTGTTTTAATTCTTATCTAATTTAAAAATCATTTCTTTATTTTCATTATGTTATTTAAATGATTTTCTGACTTAGTTTTTTTTTAAACTTACCCCCTTCAAAACTAGGGCATTTTCGCAAATAGACTTAGCTTAGGCCCTAACCCTAGAACTGCATGCACCTATAGATCTAGAAGCCAGCATCACACAAGCACCTTAGGGTACTTTTGATTGATAACCTAGACTGGGTTGAGATGCTTAGGTCTATGCCTTGATTCAAGATGCTTTAAGTCAGTGCATCTGCAGTAATTGGGGCACTAAATACCAACTGAACAGCAATCAGGTTAAGTGTCAAGCTTAGAAAATCTAACTTGATCAGAACACTTAACTTGACTAACCCTAGCAAAAGCTACTATTTATAACAGTTAGTAAGTAGCTAATTGGGCTAAACAGGACCCGAACGAGAAATTTTAAATTGATTTGGTCCAGTTTGAACTTAGAATTGGTTCAGTACAACACCTTACTTTTATTACTCAGTTTTTGCTATTTTTTTTTTGATATATGGCAAAGGGGGAGAGATTGGAAAGGAGAGAAAAGAAGGGGTTTTAAAATTTAAAATTTTTCAAATTAAATTTTTTTTCAAAACCTTTATCTCCTTTTTCAAAAAGTAAAGTTCTCTAAGTACTTAAGTTCCTTCTTAAAGTTAATATTCTAAGTACTTGCTCTAAGATTTCTCTGATAATTTTTCTAAGTTATAAATTCAAAATTTTTCTTGAAAATTTTTTCAAAGTATTAAAACTGCTTGAAAATTGTTCTAAGTGAAAAAAAATCAAAAGCAATTTAGAAAATTTTTTCTAAAGTACAAAAACAAAAGTGTTTTGAAAATTATTTTAAGTACTTAACTTAAAATTACTGACAAAGATTTTAAGCACTTACTCTAAATTTTTTTTGGTGGAAAATTTTCTAAAGTGTTAATTTCAAAATTCTCCTGAAAATTTTCTAAGTGCTAAAAGCTAGATGTTTTCAAAAATTTTCTAAGTGCCCAACTCAAAATATTTTGGAAAATTTTTGTTCTAGCTCAAAAATCACTTCTTGAAAGTCTTCTAAGTATTGAAAACCTGAAAAAAAAAATCAATTTTAGACTGAGAAACTTTTTCAAAACCCCACGAATTTTTGAAAAACTCAGGGGAAGATTTCTTCCAGGAGGAGGAAATTAAAACTGATATTTTACCTATTATTGTTTAACTTAACTTTTTGAACCGAATTGCCATAAATCAAAAAGGGGGAGATTGTTGGTGCAGGTAGCACCTAAGTCAAACCTGGGTTTTGATAATGGCAAAGGGTTCAGAAGTTAAGATGCTATTGTTGTCTAACATGTTCACTGAGTGTGCAGGAAGAAGTCATAGGTGCACTAGGCAAGAAGTCCTGGCAAAGGGCAGGGCAAAGAAGTCCTGGTCAAGGACTGGGCAAGAAGACCTTACTGGAAGTTAGGCAAAGAAGTCCTGGTCGAGGACTGGGCAAGAAGTCCTGGCAAGGGGCTGGGCACCAAAGACCTGACCGTAAGTTAGGCACGAAGACCTGGTCAGAAGGATTGGGCAAAAGTCCAACCGGAGGAGCCGGTTGGCAAAAGGTAAACTCTCCTTAGAGGAGTAGGTGAGGACATGTTCCCCGTGAAGGGAACAGTAGGCGTCGGTTCGACCTAGGGTTCCATTTGGGAGACCCGAAGTCAGAACCAAGACAGCTACGGCTGTAAATGTTGACTAATATTCTTGCTTTGTATGTTTTGGAACTAACCTTGGTTGCAGGGACCGAAGGAATGTGTTGCTGCAGCTCAGAATGCCCCAAAGGAAGGGGGTAGGTGATAAGCACCATTTTATTGATTATTTTAATTGTTAAAATCCATGTTTAACCTATGTTTTTATTGCTTAATTGTGATTTTACCCTAGGTTTTAGGATTCCCTCTTATTTTGGACTTAATTGCAAATTTACACATATTTGGATTAAATTGATCACTAATTTTCTGATATATTTTTGTAGGCATGAAAGGATCCTAGACCTAGGGCATATTGGGTCAAACTTGAGTCGGAAGTGGAACCGGATCGAATTATCAAGATTATGATTTAATCTGGGCCGTCCGATTCAAGAGCGGCTAGATCTAAGCCATCCAGGATCATCTGAAGCAATCCGAGCTAGGGCTAGGGTTGATCAAGCACCCTGATCAAGATCTGAAGGTTTCATCCCAATCAGAGCTCGATCAACCGTTGGATCAAGCTTGGAGGGCTCTAGATCATCCATTCAAAGATTAGCTTGATCTGGACCATCCGTTGCAAATCTGGAGGATCCGAGCTACCACAAGGCAGATCCTGACCCCAGATCATCATCATCAAAGTTTGGCTCAAATCAGACCAAGATCAGCCGTTGGATTGAAGTGGATTAATCTGGACCGTCCGTGCTTATTTACTTAAGGAAAAAAATCCCGCAGCCCAGGCCTGTCGCGTTCCTCGCCGCAGCTCGTTTGCCTTGGTTTCTTTCTCGTTTTTCTTCGTTTCTTCAGCAAGTTTTGCATCCAAGAAGGCGTGACCAACCTCGATTCGAGCTCATCCTTGAGTGACAACAAGGAATCGGATTGAGGAGTAGTTAATTTCGTTTATTAGCAGTAGATTTGAACTATGTCATTTCATTTCTGAAAATTCTGATTAAATTTTTGTAATGTTTCGATTCCGAATAGTTTTTGCTTCAATTAGAGTTTTAATTCAGTGCTTTAGTTAGCTAGATTGTTTGTGTAATGAACTATTGTAATTAGATCAGGTTATTTCGCTTCAATTCATTTCTGAAATTGGTTCCCTGTTGCGTGCCATTTCTGAACTCGCGTATCAGTTTGCTGCTGCGTTTCAAGTGTTTACTTTTTCTGCCATTTCCGATTGTTGAATTAAGTTAGCTCAGTTTTAACCCTTTGAATTCATATTGCAGTTTTGTTCATTTCCATAGCTATCGAATTTGATTTCCCGCACTTAGTTTGTAAGAGCGTATCAACCCTCAATCCTGCACTCTCCATTTTATTTCTGAATTTCGACTTCAGCTCATCTCTTTGCACTTTAATAGTTTGTTTCACATTCATCCACTTCACACCAGCTGCTGGGTTAAGTTGGAATTAAATTCGTAGCTGCATTCCTGCCCAAGAATTCTGAAATTCTGCACTGCCCTTGGCATTCCCTATTTCTGAATTATTCTACATTTCAATTCTGTTTTTGATTCATCCTTGCATACCAATTGAGCTTTGAGTTCCATGTTTCACATTAAATTGTTTCAGTATTCAATTGCTACTGAATTCTGCAGATTGGGTTGCTAATTTCAGCTCTCGGCACATGAACACCTCCTTGAGTATCAAGTTGCTTCATCCTTTTCACTATCTTTCAAGTGAAATTCTAGCCTTAGATTAGTGCCAAGTTGAATGCGAATTCTAGTGTGTTATAGAGATTGACATCAGCGGGTTTTTCATCCAGTTTTTCATTGAATTTCAGTTGTCAATGTTGCATCTAGATTCATTTCTGGATTGTTGCCTTTCCTCTTGGCACATCAGATTTTCCTTGTATCAAGTCAAGCTAAATTTTGGCACTTTGTATCAAAGGGAGCTTGGGTACTGATTGGTATCAATTTAGAGGGTATTTTTAGTGTGCAATGGTGTTTGGTATCAACTAGTATAGCATTTAGCCTTTTCTGAATTCTCTCTGTATTGGTGGGCTCCCACATGTGTAGTAAGCTTGTGCTGAATTGTGTGTAGGTTGATTGCTAAATTTTTTGTGGCTAGTTTTATTTGAAGCTTACTTGTTTGCGAAAATTTCCATGAACTGTTTTATTCCTTTGATTGGCATTTATTTTGCATTTACACTAGTTTAATTTCCTCATTTTAACTGATATTTCATTTCCAATTGCAACCCAAAACCCAAATCACATCTGAAACCCAAATTCACAAACGACACATAGATACGAGCTCGAATCAAACACGACAACTAGCCCCGAGAAAAATACGACCTGTGGCCCCTTTACTACGTTTTCATATTTTCGATTGCAAAAAGGGTTTCCAGCATTTTATTCACATCTAAATTTGAGACCCACATTCGTGACACATAGTTTGGGTCCGTCAAATTTTTGGCGCCGTTGCCGGGGAAGCAACTAGTTGACTTGTTTGATTTTCGCTTGTGCACTTATTTCATATCATTCTTGACTTACTTTTGTGCTTATTGCTATATCTTTGGATTTGATTTTATTTGTTTTATCTGTTTATCTACTTTTACTGTGATTTGTTTTGTTTTTATGACCAGGTCTTTAGGTGCTGAATTAGAAGATTTCGATCCTGAGATTGAGAGGACTTTCAGAGTCAGGAGGAGCCAGGCCATTCTTTCTGAGACTACAGATATCCCTCCTATTCAGACTATCTCCACTCACTCAGGCATTGACATGGCAGACCACCAGAGAACCATGAAGGAGCTTGCAGCACCTGACGCTGCATTTCAGTACTCCAGCATAGCTTATCCAGAGCTGGGGGAAAGTTTTGAGTTAAGATCGGGACTTATCAATTTGTTGCCAAAGTTTCAGGGTTTATCTGGGGAGGATCCAAACAGACACTTGCACGAATTCCATGTGGTGTGCTCTACTATGAAACCTCAGGGCATTTCTGAAGAAGACATCAAGCTGAGAGCTTTTCCCTTCACATTGACAGGAGCAGCCAAAGACTGGTTCTATTATCTGCCTACAGGACATGTGTCTAGTTGGATCACTATGAAGAAGGCATTTTTGGAGAAGTATTTCCCAGCTTCCCGCACAGCTATAATCAGAAAAAGTATCTGTGGGATTCAGCAAGTGGTGGACGAAACACTATATGATTACTGGGAAAGATTTAACAAGCTGTGTTCAAGTTGCCCCCAGCATCAGATTAGTGAGCAGCTTTTGATTCAGTACTTTTATGAGGGACTCTTACAGATGGATAGGACTTTGATTGATGCTGCAGCTGGAGGGGCCTTGGTCAACAAAACACCACATCAAGCTAGGGAGCTAATTTCTAATATGGCTGAGAATTCCCAACAATTTGGAAGCAGAGCTTTGACCACCAGAGGAGTTGGTGAAGTTCAGATAGTTTCTAGTGATCAGAAGGAGATTAAGACTGCATTGATGGAGCTCACCTCGGCTGTTAAGCAAATTGAATTAAACATGGCAAGACAAAATTCAACTCCTTCAGTACCTCCACAATCTAATCAAGTGGTGAGTGTGTGTGGCATTTGCTCTAGTCAAGAGCACACTTCAGACTCATGCCCTACCCTCCAACAGGACGAGACAGTAGCAGCATTAGTAAGAGGACAATTTCAAGCAAGAAACAATCCTTATTCCTCTACTTACAACCCTGGGTGGAGGGATCATCCAAATTTGAGGTATGGAAATTCTTTCTACCAACAAGGCCCTCAACCACAGCCCTCACAGCCACCCCAACCAATTTTCCAGCAAGTTCAGCAACAACAACCACAATCACAGCACCAAAATCGAAGTTTTCAGCCCCTAAATCAGCACTTCCAGCAACCATTTCAGCAGCCATTTCAAGGGTTTCAACAAGGTTTTCAAGGGAATATGAATTATCCACAACCATACCAGCCTCTACAGCAGCAAGTTCAACAATCACAGCAAAATTTCCAGCCTTGGAACTCAAGTTTTCAGCCCCAGAACCAAGAATTTCAGCCCAATCAATTTCAATCTCTACAACCACCATTTCAAATGCAAAATCAAAATCTTCAAGGCTGTAATTCTCAGCAAAATCAACCCACATTTCAACCTACTTATCAGCCAAGTCAACAGCAATTCCAGACCTCCAATCAGCCCCAACAGCCCCAATTCCAACAATTACAACAAGATGATATCATTGGAGCTATACAAAACCTAGGAAGGTAAATGGGACAATTGGCTAATGATGTGAATCAACTTAAGGCTCAAGTGTTAGTGATATGAGAGAAGTGTCCTAAGGCAATCGCCTTATGATTGTAAACATTTATTTCAATAAATGATAATTCACTATTTGAGTATACATGTTTATGTATTTGATTGGGATCTTAAACTCATCTACTGAATGTCCACCATACAATTCACAGCATAAGAGAATTTGTGATGGGATCGCAACTAGTGATTATCTCTAAATGTGCAAATGTGAAGTGTTGGAAATATCCCTAGTCGATGAATTGATAAATACGGACATTATCAATTCTGTTGAGACTAGCATGGGTTATTCTGTAATCAGCCGATTCTCAGTGGCTGATGACATTGGGATGTCCAGAGATAATCATGGATGCTAGTTAAGGGAACTAGTTCATTGGAGTGACTAGCTGTAAGACTTCATATGGGAATCTACATATAGATATGTCAATGAAGATCTTACTGTAGCTTAAGTGCGATGTTCCTTTGACTTGCGGTGTTCAAGTCATCTTGGTCATGGAGACTTATACTTTGACATCTTAAGCAAGCATCTCCAAGGAGGTGTGGACCCAGGATGATCGGGTATAAGCCGAAGTGCCCGAAGATGTTTGAACAGCCTACAAAGGATTCACCACTCCTTGCGAGGAGATGTATACCCAGGCCTATCGTCGGATTGTTACTCAAAGCCTCTGGCCAGAGCATATCATGTTAAGAGTGCGAGTCTCTTAAATACATGAGAGTAATTAGAAATCCAAAGGACGAGAAAGACATTACTTGGGCTAGGTGTGACGTAGTCAGCCTAGTGGGGACTGACACCATTGACCATGTCCTGAACCAAGTGGGTATAAGGTGGTGAAGGGAATGGGGCACGATTCATTAGAGCTGCTGAAGGGTTTCAGAATAATTTCTTCTGAGGTCAAACCGTTGATCTTTCGATTAATTGGGGATCATGATGTACTACTAGGTGCCACTCATGATCGTTCTATAATTAATGAGTTAATTATAGACGGCCAACATAAATCGAAAGCCTATTTAGTCACACGCACTATGAGTAATCCGAGGGATTTAAAACGAGTTGAAAATTGGATTTTCCGATCAAGAGAAACAAGTCGAATCTGAGTTAGTCAGAGGCGCAATGGAAGCTAAAAATGGCTAAGTCTTTTGAAGGCTTTTTGGGCGAATTAAATGAGTTTAATTCGCGGCTTATTGGGTTGGTTTTGGCCGGCCAAAGAGGGTGTTAAACCCTCTTTGGTGGCCAGCCAAATAAGAGGAGAAAAACCAATTTAATTGGTTTAATTAATAAAATAAATCTAGTGTGATTTATTTTATAAATTATGGATAAATAAATTTGTATAAAGAAATTTATATAAATAAAATTTATAGAAATTTATTCTTTTATGGAAGATTAAAATAATCCATGAATTGGTTTATTTTAATTTTATAAAATCAATTATGAATTGATTTTTTCATAATAAGAAAGTTTATAAATTTCTTATAAAAATTTATTCCATAATTTAAAAGAGAAGAAGAATTAGTTTTATTATAAATTAGTTTATAATAAAGACTCGGTTTAAACGGAATAATTAATAAGAAAATTTATAAGATAAATTTCTTATAACTAATTCCGTTAATTCCGTTAATTCGGTTTAGAGGGAGACTTAGCAAAGGAGTTGCTACTATATAAAGGAACCAAAGGCTAGCCCTTTATTCCAATCAAGAGATTAATTATTCTCTCCCTCTCTCTCTTAATCTCTCTTCTCCTCTCCCTCTCCCTCTCTTGCCTAGGGCCGGCGCCCACCCTAGAGGTTTAGGGCCGGCGCACCAAACAACTTCCCCCTTGAAGTTGCCGTGAGATTTCAAGAAGAAGGAGAACCCGAACAAGAAGAAGAAGAAGCGGATAGCGACTCCTCTCTTCTCGGAATTCGATTCCGTTACTTCTTTGGTTAGTTTCCTATATTTTCTCTTGTTCATCTAGTTGTGCCTTCCGAGGATCTAGTAGTTCTCGTCGGTACAAAACTCGTGACTTTGTGAAGTTATCCCGAAGAGAACTCGGCGTGGACGCGAATAGAGGCGGAGCTTCCAAGGGACGCTACGGTTGGATCTCGTCCCTTTTCTTCGAGTTACGCGAGGTATAAAAGTAAATTAGTTTACTTTTCCATAAAATTTTATTGTATGATTATGTCAACACACCATAGGGTTGCATGCTAGATACGAAGTTAAAATAATTTAGGAAATTATTTTATGCAAACTCTTCTGCTGCACGTAAAAATTTTAAATTTTACGAACTCGTATCCTTGTCAACATGCACCCGGTCCCAACAGTGGTATCAGAGCTGGTTAGTGTTCGACTTAATCATATAATTGTTTTGTGGAAAACTTTGTCATGATCTCAATTTCGGAAAAAAATTTTCAATTATGGAAACTTTCAAATTATAATAGATTTTAGATTTAGAAATTTCAAAGTTTGGAAATCCTCATGAAATTTCGCAAACGTTTGGAATTTTCTAGTTTCTAAAATTTTATAATAATTGTGAAAATTTTCCATCCTTGGAAACTTTCCAAATTTTGGAAATTTTTCTATTTTAGAAATTTTCTAATTTTTGGAAATATGTAAGTTTTCCTTTTACCAGAAACTTACAATTATTCTGAAAAATTAATTTTGAAATCTCGCAATTTTGGGCACTTTCTTTTGAGAAAGTCTAGACAAATTCATGGACAGTTAATTGACAATAAAATTTGAATTGGTTTTTAAATTGACAACAAAATTTTTTATTTTGGATTGAGCCTCGGGGAGCCGTCCAATTTAAAGTTAGTTGTTGTAATTTAATTTCCCAATTTTTTAATTGAAATTGTCATGTTTGATTTGGATTGAGCCTCGGGGAGCCATCCAATTGGATTTACAACACATTACTTTTCTTTGGGTATCTGAGCCTCGGGGAGCCACCCTTAGAAAATGATTTGTTGTAATTAATTAAATCCATGAATAAAATATGTTGAAGAGGTGATGCTCTTACATATTGTTGTCTCCAAAATTAATTAGGAAAATGGTTTCCTATAGAGTTTTCTTAAATAAGATTTTCATGAAAATAATATGTAGTTGAATTAAGGGATTTGTCTCTTAATTTAATAAGATTTGATTTAGAGAAATCAAAGTCTTGAACATATTATTTCCGAAATTAATTATGACAATTTAGGAAATGGTTTCCCAAAACAATTCCTTTAATAAAGTATGAAATTATAATTAGGAAATCCGGTTCCTAATTTAATTCATGAGACTTGATAAATTAAGTCACATACATACTTTATTAAGGAAATCGTTAGTCATGACATAATTTTATGTCATGAATGTGCTTAAAAGAATGAGACCCAAAACCCCTTACAAAATATTAAGGCCAACACCTTCCATTAATATGGTTAGAATCGGAGTTTTGTTTCTCGCTTGGGTTGATGGACACATTCATGCCCGACTTGAACCTCAACATGTTCAAACCATGGAATTAGTTTATGAATAATATAGTTCGAGTCAGAGGTCAATCATTAGTTTTGGTTGTTGGACACATCCAAGCCTGACTAAGCGGTTGAATGAGCTCCAACCATGTTAAAACTATTTCTTGATTAATGGGTCAGCCTTAAGCTTGGAGCATCGATTTGTTGTGCCACAGCCAAGGTCGATGTAAAGAGAGGTGCAGTTGGGTGCTATGTATAATGATACATACTTGTTAATGAGTTAACAACCCAATGTTTTATGCAAACATTCAATTAGTTGATAGCATAATGTGATAGTTACATATATGTGATGTGTAATCGGTATAATTACCTACCTTCATAGCTAAGAAGAACTTGATGGCCACAGCCATGGTTGTTCTTATCTATAGTTGGATATCAACCTATTTGGAGATGTTCCTACAATCTCCCGAATTGATAAAAAGGGTTATTCAATTTGAAAAAATAAATAGGATTTTAATTTATGTATAATGATACATTCTTTAATCATTCTTCTCACATAAGCTCAATTTGTATTTCTAGGATAATCACTCGATCATGTCTTCCCTAAACTTGCGTTCCATTTTGGACACCAATAAACTGACTAGGCCGAATTTCATGGACTGGCTTCGAAACCTGAGGATAGTCCTNGTCAAAGGAGAAGCGAATTTGCGAGTTGGAAACGGAGCAAAGATTGCTGCTGTTGCCATCGGAACCTATTTGCTAAAGCTCCCCACTGGACGTGTCTTAGAATTGGATAATTGTTATTTTGTTCCTTCATTAATAAAGAACATTGTATCTATTTCATGTTTGAATGAAAAAGGTTATCATTTAACTTTCAGTAACAATTGTTGTTACATAACTTTAAATGGCGTTCTTTATGGGAATGGAACATTGTGCAATGGCATCTACACGTTAGATTTATCCAGTGACGTTTTCAATATCGAAGTTAGCAACAAACGTGCTCGAATAGATAATCGAATAGACTCCTACACGTGGCACTGTCGTCTTGGCCATATAAGTAAGAAACGCATGACCGAATTACACCGATGTGGGATTTTGGAATCATTTGAACCCGATTCATTTGATACATGCGAATCGTGCTTAAAAGGCAAGATGACCAAATTACCCTTTCCCGGAAAAGGTAATCCAGTGGGAGAATTGCTTGGTCTAATACATACCGATGTATGTGGACCAATGTCAACTCTAGCACAAGGAGGCTATAGCTACTTCATCACCTTTATCGATGATCACTCACGATTCGGGTATGTGTTCATAATGAAATACAAATCTGAAGCTTTTGAGAAATTCAAAGAGTTCAGAAATGAAGTAGAGAAACAACTTGGCAAAAGTATTAAAATACTTCGATCCGATCGAGGTGGTGAATACTTAAGTCAAGAGTTTCAAGATTATCTTAGGGACAATGGGATACTGTCCCAATGGACTCCGCCATATACACCACAGCATAATGGTGTATCTGAGAGGCGCAACCGAACCTTGATGGACATGGTTAGGTCGATGATGAATCATGCAACTCTTCCAAAATCCTTTTGGGGTTATGCACTTAGGACAGCTGTTTACTTATTAAACAGAGTGCCGACCAAGGTAGTCTCTACTACTCCATATGAGATTTGGAATAGTAAGAAACCTCACTTAACTCACCTTAAGATATGGGGTTGTCCTGCTTATGTGAAGCGGGTTGTATCAGACAAATTGGATGCTAAGTCTGATAAATGTCTATTTATTGGATACCCTAAGGAAACGAAGGGTTACCAATTCTATCATCCCTTGGAGCAAAAGGTGTTTGTTTCAAGGCATGCTGTATTTCTAGAAAAAGAATTTCTTTTACAAGAAAACAGTGGGAGTGGCATTGAACTTGATGAAGTTCAAGAAACTCCAATAGACATTACAGAGACACCTAGTCTAGGCCCACAACCAATAATTCATAGTGATGAGCTATCAGTTGAACCTAAAACTACACCACCTCTTCGTAGGTCTGATAGGACACGCAACATTCCAGAGAGATACGGATTTCTCGTAAGTGAATCGAACGACGTGTTGCTCATTGGTGATGACGAACCTATCAGTTATGAAGATGTTCTGAAAAGTTCAGAAAGGGACAAATGGCTTGAGGCCATGAAGTCGGAAATGGATTCCATGTACGAAAATCAAGTATGGGACTTGATTAACCCACCTGAAGGGATCAAACCCATAGGGTGCAAGTGGGTTTTCAAGAAGAAAACTGACATGGAAGGTAATGTTGTTACCTTTAAGGCTAGATTAGTGGCAAAAGGATATCGTCAGAAACAAGGAATTGATTATGACGAAACCTATTCGCCAGTAGCTATGCTTAAATCCATTCGGATGCTCCTAGCCATAGCAGCTCATTATGATTATGAGATATGGCAAATGGATGTGAAAACAGCTTTCCTTAACGGAAACCTGCTTGAGGATGTATACATGATACAACCTGAAGGTTTCACATCGGTTGATAAAATCAAAGTATGCAAGCTTCAACGATCCATATATGGACTGAAGCAAGCATCTAGGAGCTGGAACATCCGTTTTGATGAGACAATCAAAAAGTTTGATTTCTCACAAAATCCTGACGAACCTTGTGTGTACAAGAAGGTTAGTGGGAGTGCAGTCGTATTCCTAGTATTATATGTCGATGACATCTTACTTATAGGAAACGATATATCAGTTTTACAGACAGTTAAAATTTGGTTGTCCAAAACTTTCTCCATGAAAGACCTGGGAGAAGCAACCTATATCCTTGGGATTAGAATCTATAGAGATAGATCAAAACGGTTGCTTGGTCTTTCGCAGTCTACATATATAGACCGAGTGCTAAAAAGGTTTAGCATGTCGGAATCCAAGAAAGGTTACCTTCCCATCAGGCATGGGATCAACCTTTCGAAGTCTATGTGTCCGCGCACAGAAGACGAGAGGATTAGCATGAATAAGATTCCCTATGCATCCGCAATAGGATCTATTATGTATGCTATGTTATGTACTAGGCCCGATGTATCGTATGCTTTGAGCGTCACAAGCAGATACCAGTCGGATCCAGGAATGGATCATTGGGCGGCTGTTAAGACAATCCTTAAGTACTTAAGAAGAACTAAGGATGTATTTCTAATATATGGAGAAGGAGATTTGATAATACGTGGGTATACAGATGCCAGTTTCCAGACAGATAAGGATGACTCCAAATCGCAGTCTGGATACGTATTTACTTTGAATGGAGGCGCAGTAAGTTGGAAAAGTTCCAAACAAGACACCGTAGCGGATTCTACCACGGAAGCGGAGTATATCGCAGCTTCGGAAGCAGCAAAGGAAGCAGTTTGGATCAAGAAGTTTGTCTCAGAACTTGGTGTGGTTCCAACCATTGATGAAGCAGTGCCGGTTTACTGCGACAACAATGGAGCTATTGCACAAGCGAAGGAACCAAGGTCTCGTCAACGATCCAAACACGTGCTTCGACGCTATCATCTGATCAGAGAGATTATAAGTAGGAATGACATACAAATTGAGAGAGTTCCCACTGAAAGGAATATAACGGATCCTTTAACTAAGGTCTTGCCTCAAAGCAAGTTTGAGGGTCATGTTAGAGCCTGTGGTATTGGATACCGTAGCGATTGGCATTAGGCCAAGTGGGAGTTTGTTAGTGATATGAGAGAAGTGTCCTAAGGCAATCGCCTTATGATTGTAAACATTTATTTCAATAAATGATAATTCACTATTTGAGTATACATGTTTATGTATTTGATTGGGATCTTAAACTCATCTACTGAATGTCCACCATACAATTCACAGCATAAGAGAATTTGTGATGGGATCGCAACTAGTGATTATCTCTAAATGTGCAAATGTGAAGTGTTGGAAATATCCCTAGTCGATGAATTGATAAATACGGACATTATCAATTCTGTTGAGACTAGCATGGGTTATTCTCTAATCAGCTGATTCTCACTGGCTGGTGACATTGGGATGTCCGGAGATAAACATGGATGCTAGTTAAGGGAACTAGTTCATTGGAGTGACTAGCTGTAAGACTTCATATGGGAATCTACATATAGATATGTCAATGAAGATCTTACTGTAGCTTAAGTGCGATGTTCCTTTGACTTGCGGTGTTCAAGTCATCTTGGTCATGGAGACTTATACTTTGACATCTTAAGCAAGCATCTCCAAGGAGGTGTGGACCCAGGATGATCGGGTATAAGCCGAAGTGCCCGAAGATGTTTGAACAGCCTACAAAGGATTCACCACTCCTTGCGAGGAGATGTATACCCAGGCCTATCGTCGGATTGTTACTCAAAGCCTTTGTCCAGAGCATATCATGTTAAGAGTGCGAGTCTCTTAAATACATGAGAGTAATTAGAAATTCAAAGGACGAGAAAGACATTACTTGGGCTAGGTGTGACGTAGTCAGCCTAGTGGGGACTGACACCATTGACCGTGTCCTGAACCAAGTGGGTATAAGGTGGTGAAGGGAATGGGGCACGATTCATTAGAGCTGCTGAAGGGATTTCAGAATAATTTCTTCTGAGGTCAAACCGTTGATCTTTCGATTAATTGGGGATCATGATGTACTACTAGGTGCCACTCATGATCGTTCTATAATTAATGAGTTAATTATAGACGGCCAACATAAATCGAAAGCCTATTTAGTCACACGCACTACGAGTAATCCGAGGGATTTAAAATGAGTTGAAAATTGGATTTTCCGATCAAGAGAAACAAGTCGAATCTGAGTTAGTCAGAGGCGCAATGGAAGCTAAAAATAGCTAAGTATTTTTGAAGGCTTTTTGGGCGAATTAAATGAGTTTAATTCGCGGCTTATTGGGTTGGTTTTGGCCGGCCAAAGAGGGTGTTAAACCCTCTTTGGTGGCCGGCCAAATAAGAGGAGAAAAACCAATTTAATTGGTTTAATTAATAAAATAAATCTAGTGTGATTTATTTTATAAATTATGGATAAATAAATTTGTATAAAGAAATTTATATAAATAAAATTTATAGAAATTTATTCTTTTATGGAAGATTAAAATAATCCATGAATTGGTTTATTTTAATTTTATAAAATCAATTATGAATTGATTTTTTCATAATAAGAAAGTTTATAAATTTCTTATAAAAATTTATTCCATAATTTAAAAGAGAAGAAGAATTAGTTTTATTATAAATTAGTTTATAATAAAGACTCGGTTTAAACGGAATAATTAATAAGAAAATTTATAAGATAAATTTCTTATAACTAATTCCATTAATTCCGTTAATTCGGTTTAGAAGGAGACTTAGCAAAGGAGTTGCTACTATATAAAGGAACCAAAGGCTAGCCCTTTATTCCAATCAAGAGATTAATTATTCTCTCCCTCTCTCTCTTAATCTCTCTTCTCCTCTCCCTCTCCCTCTCTTGCCTAGGGCCGACGCCCACCCTAGAGGTTTAGGGCCGGCGCACCAAACAACTTGCCCCTTGAAGTTGCCGTGAGATTTCAAGAAGAAGGAGAACCCGAACAAGAAGAAGAAGAAGCGGATAGCGACTCCTCTCTTCTCGGAATTCGATTCCGTTACTTCGTTGGTTAGTTTCCTATATTTTCTCTTGTTCATCTAGTTGTGCCTTCCGAGGATCTAGTAGTTCTCGTCGGCACAAAACTCGTGACTTTGTGAAGTCATCCCGAAGAGAACTCGGCGTGGACGCGAATAGAGGCGGAGCTTCCAAGGGACGCTACGGTTGGATCTCGTCCCTTTTCTTCGAGTTACGCGAGGTATAAAAGTAAATTAGTTTACTTTTCTGTAAAATTTTATTGTATAATTATGTCAACACACCATAGGTTGCATGCTAGATACGAAGTTAAAATAATTTAGGAAATTATTTTATGCAAACTCTTCCGCTGCACGTAAAAATTTTAAATTTTACGAACTCGTATCCTTGTCAACATGCACCCGGTCCCAACATCAAGGATCAAGCCAACTACCTTCCCAAGCTATTCCCAACCCAAAGGGAAATGTTAGCGCGATTTATTTGAGGAGTGGGAAGTTTGCATCAACTCAAAATGACCCAAGAGCAGAATTTTCAGAAAACAGGGCAGCATGCTCATTTCCAGCCCAAATCAGTGCCGAAACCACTCCAATTTCAGTGGATACCACCCCTAGCCCGTGCCCGACTCCCTCCTCAAGCAATTCCCCAATTTTGGTGGAAAACGGAGAAGAAATCAGTGGCAAGACGGATTTTACAGCAGCATCAAAAAACAGGGCAGCAGCTCACAATTCAGCCCTTCCATCTTCGATTCAAGAGGAAGAATTTAGGGTGCCTTTGCCTTTTCCACAGGGGAGAACTCCTACCAAAAGACACGTGGAGGAGGAGAGAGCAAAAGAGTACAATGAGCTGGTAAAACTTTTTAGTAAAGTTGAAATTAATGTACCCTTGCTGACGATGATTAAACAGGTTCCTAAGTATGCAAAATTTTTGAAAGATCTTTGTGTTCACAAGAAGAGACTTAAGGAAAATGAATTGGTCAGCATTGGGAAGAATGTCTCATCACTTATCCATGTCATTCCCCAGAAATGTGAAGACCCTGGCATGTTTACTGTATCTTGTGAGATAGGAAGCACCACGCTACATGATGTCATGCTTGACTTAGGAGCTTCTATTAATGTTCTTGATAGCCCTGATTTTTCTTATTTTGTATTTTGTGATGATATTGTTCTTGATAGCCCTAATCTTTTTAATAAGGTTGTTGCAGGTATTGCTAAGGAGGCATGCACAGGAGATTATTCTATAGGTGTAGGGGATTGCACAGAGCCCCAGGGACCACCACCATTTCCAGAAAGTGTAGAGACTTGCATGATTGGAGCAAGTACCCAAGGATCACCTATTCTAGTTGATTGCCCACCAGATTTTGAGCCTGAGATGGAGGTATTTCTTATAGACCCGACAGACATTTTTCAGCATGATCAGGTAAGTATTTCTTCTTTTCCTTTAGAAAATCTCAGACCTAGAATTGATTTTATTAGTTGTGACACATTGATTGATACATGCTTGATAGAGAATAATTGTGATATTTCAATTGAAGAGCCAAAAATTGATTTCTTTATTTGTGAAGAGTTCCTGGATGTAAATTTTGTCGGAAATAATTGTGAAAAATTTATTGAGGCACCAAGAATTGATTTTATTGGATGTGATGCATTTTTGGATACATTTTATACAAAAACTGATATTGTTTCATTTCTTTCTTATCTTGCAGGACCCCAAAAACTTCTGGAGTGGATGCTTCATCTGAATAGACTCAAACCTCCTGGAAGGCGTTCCAAAAAGAATAAAGAGGGAGTAGATTTTACTTTAATTCGAAAAACTCCACCTCTTACATGGGTCTTGTATCTAAATAACCTTCGGCCACCTGAACAGATTGCAGTTAAGTCCAAGTGTGGGGGAGCAATACACCATGAAGTTGAACAAATAAAAGAAGCTCTTTCGCACATACAGACTCCTCCACTACCAAGATGGAGGCTGTTTCTGGATAGACTCCGACCGCCAAAAATAAAGGGAGTTTGATTTTTCTTGCCTTTTCTTTTATTGTATGTTTTCACTTTTAAGTTAAGTCCTTGCTAATAAATGCTTGAGTAGAGTAACATGAATAAAAGTCATTGTAAATACCATGTTTTTGCATGATTAGGAATAAATGTATCCCTCTAGGTTATTCCATAGCATTTTAGAGTCTTTTGGAAAATAAATTAAATTTGGTTGTCAAAACTTAGGGTTTGAGCTAATGGATGAAATCTTGGATGCTTGAGTACTACTTGCTTTAGATTCTTAATTGAGGACTTGGGATGAATTATTTTTACCTAGTGAGAATTAGCCTTACTTTTGTGATACGCATATGTCATTGTGCTCTAGAACTTGCTTAAGTTCTTTCAAAACCATATTTCAATGATTGGATCACATCTATAGAGGCTAATCCATTTGTTTCCTTTCCACATCAATTTTTAGCAATAATCATGTTCATTCCATTTTTTTTACTTATTTCTTACTCTTACCTTCACTTTTCTTTGGACTTGTTGTTTGAAATGTTCTAATGCTATTTTGCCCGAGACGGACAAAGATTTAAGTGTGGGGGAGTGACTAAAGTTTTGGATATATTTCATGTCAAAAAGAAAAAAAATTTGCCAAGTTGAAGCCAAAAGGTGCCAAGTGAGTTAAATTTGAATTCCAAGAATGAACAAGAGAGATGGAAGCCATTGGAGATTTAGCTTCTTTACTACATTTTGAAGATCAAAGTGGCATGCAATGAAAAGAAAAATCTGCAATGCAAGAAAAAGAAAAAAGAGATGGCATAGATTAAGCAAAAGTTTGTGCCAAAATGAAGTTAACTTGAGTCGGAATTGCAGCTGTTGTTGGTCGGAATGCTATGGACCAGCAGTTGTTCTTTGCTTAGAAGTCAAGCACATCTTGCTAAATGGTTTGTGAGCTGGACAGATCTGAAAAGAAGTTGGAAAAAAAATCTGCACTGCTTGTTTTGCCGAGTGCTGAATTTTAGAGCTAAAATGATACAAGCTGGACTGTTTTGAATTGAAACTAATGCAAGGTTGCTGCCAAATGCTAGCACCTGAAATGCAGCTGTACAATCTGAAGACAAGCTGAAGTGAAGTGGAATATAAGCTGTAAATGCAGTTGTAACAGAAAAAAATTTCAGTGAATGCTAGAGAGGCAGTTTGTGTCAACTTGGAGGCTGAATTTGATCTTTCATGGCTGTGAATCAAAGAATGAAGAACCGGAATATGTCAACAAGTGATGAGTGCATCCTTAGCTGATCAGAATTGGAAGGAATGTGGCTCTAGGACTGATGAATCAAAACAGAAAAAAAAAAGAAACATGCAGGAATGAAATTCGAAATGGTTTGGATTGGAATTCTCCACTTCTAAGGGATGTAACTGCCTTGAAAACTCAGAGAATTGCAAGGATGAAGAATCAGAGATGCCATGAATCTGAAGTGGAGCTGGAATCTGAAGAAAAGAAAAAAAACAGTTTGAGAAAAGAAAAGAAAAAGAGAGAAACAAAGTGGACACAAGTGAACTTTGGCACCATGAAATCAAGTGAAGTTTTTCCCATCCGAATCAAAAGCTTTATTCCATTTCGTTTCTGACCTTGCCAGAAGATAAAAGAAGAAGAGAAAAATCAGAAAAGAGAAGAAAGAAACAAAAATGGCACGAAATTGGGAACTTGGCACAAGGAAGTCAAGGAAAGGTTTTTCATCCAAATCAAAGGAATTTATTTAAGTTTCACTCCATCACACTTTTGATTTCGCTAGAGGACTGTAAAGATGGGGCAAAGCACATTGGAAACATTTTTGAGCAACCAAGTCTCCCACTCCATCAATTTTTCTATTTTCTTAATTTTTACTCCATTTCTTACCATTTTCCATGTTTTCATTTGTTTTTATAGTTGTTGATTCCAATCATGAATAATGGTGGAGAGTAGATAATAAGCAAGCCTATGGTAGTGCAAGAAGCATGTGTGTTTGAGTGAGCTCCACTTCTATCATCAAGTTAGAACTTAAGGAGAGAGCCACCAAAACTTCCCTTGAAAGGCTAGTGATTTAAATTCATCTCAATGACTCATGATGGATGAAAAGGCTAAGTTGTTGATTTAAGGATAAGATACTAATCCATAGAGCTTAGATTTATAAGAATTGACGACCTTAGGTAATTTCTTTTCATTTGCTTCTAATTATGCTTAAGGAAATCTAGGGGATACGTAATTAGTAGTTTCGCGAGACGCTCAAGGTTAAGTGTGGGGGAGTTGATAAGCACCATTTTATTAATTATTTTAATTGTTAAAATCCATGTTTGACCTATGTTTTTATTGCTTAATTGTGATTTTACCCTAGGTTTTAGGATTCCCTCTTATTTTGGACTTAATTGCAAATTTACACATATTTGGATTAAATTGGCCACTAATTTTCTGATATATTTTTGTAGGCATGAAAGGATCCTAGACCTAGGGCATATTGGGTCAAACTTGAGTCGGAAGTGGAACCGGATCGAATTATCAAGATTATGATTTAATCTGGGCAGTCCGATTCAAGAGCGGCTAGATCTGAGCCATCCGGGATCATCTGAAGCAATCCGAGCTAGGGCTAGGGTTGATCAAGCACCCTGATCAAGATCTGAAGGTTTCATCCCATCAGAGCTCGATCAACCGTTGGATCAAGCTTGGAGGGCTCTAGATCATCCATTCAAAGATTAGCTTGATCTGGACCATCCGTTGCAAATCTGGAGGATCCGAGCTACCACAAGGCAGATCCTGACCCCAGATCATCATCATCAAAGTTTGGCTCAAATCAGACCAAGATCAGCCGTTGGATTGAAGTGGATTAATCTGGACCGTCCGTGCTTAATTACTTAAGGAAAAAAATCCCGCAGCCCAGGCCTGTCGCGTTCCTCGCCGCAGCTCGTTTGCCTTGGTTTCTTTCTCGTTTTTCTTCGTTTCTTCAGCAAGTTTTGCATCCAAGAAGGCGTGACCAACCTCGATTCGAGCTCATCCTTGAGTGACAACAAGGAATCGGATTGAGGAGTAGTTAATTTCGTTTATTAGCAGTAGATTTGAACTATGTCATTTCGTTTCTGAAAATTCTGATTAAATTTCTATAATGTTTCGATTCCGAATAGTTTTTGCTTCAATTAGAGTTTTAATTCAGTGCTTTAGTTAGCTAGATTGTTTGTGTAATGAACTATTGTAATTAGATCAGGTTATTTCGCTTCAATTCATTTCTGAAATTGGTTCCCTGTTGCGTGCCATTTCTGAACTCGCGTATCAGTTTGCTGCTGCGTTTCAAGTGTTTACTTTTTCTGCCATTTCCGATTGTTGAATTAAGTTAGCTCAGTTTTAACCCTTTGAATTCATATTGCAGTTTTGTTCATTTCCATAGCTATCGAATTTGATTTCCCGCACTTAGTTTGTAAGAGCGTATCAACCCTCAATCCTGCACTCTCCATTTTATTTCTGAATTTCGACTTCAGCTCATCTCTTTGCACTTTAATAGTTTGTTTCACATTCATCCACTTCACACCAGCTGCTGGGTTAAGTTGGAATTAAATTCGTAGCTGCATTCCTGCCCAAGAATTCTGAAATTCTGCACTGCCCTTGGCATTCCCTGTTTCTGAATTATTCTGCATTTCAATTCTGTTTTTGATTCATCCTTGCATACCAATTGAGCTTTGAGTTCCATGTTTCACATTAAATTGTTTCAGTATTCAATTGCTACTGAATTCTGCAGATTGGGTTGCTAATTTCAGCTCTCGGCACATGAACACCTCCTTGAGTATCAAGTTGCTTCATCCTTTTCACTATGTTTCAAGTGGAATTCAAGCCTTAGATTAGTGCCAAGTTGAATGCGAATTCTAGTGTGTTATAGAGATTGACATCAGAGGGTTTTTCATCCAGTTTTTCATTGAATTTCAGTTGTCAATGTTGCATCTAGATTCATTTCTGGATTGTTGCCTTTCCTCTTGGCACATCAGATTTTCCTTGTATCAAGTCAAGCTAAATTTTGGCACTTTGTATCAAAGGGAGCTTGGGTACTGATTGGTATCAATTTAGAGGGTATTTTTAGTGTGCAATGGTGTTTGGTATCAACTAGTATAGCATTTAGCCTTTTCTGAATTCTCTCTGTATTGGTGGGCTCCCACATGTGTAGTAAGCTTGTGCTGAATTGTGTGAAGGTTGATTGCTAAATTTTTTGTGGCTAGCTTTAGTTGAAGCTTACTTGTTTGCGAAAATTTCCATGAACTGTTTTATTCCTTTGATTGGCATTTATTTTGCATTTACACTAGTTTAATTTCCTCATTTTAACTGATATTTCATTTCCAATTGCAACCCAAAACCCAAAACCCAAATCACATCCGAAACCCAAATTCACAAACGACACATAGATACGAGCTCGAATCAAACACGACAACTAGCCCCGAGAAAAATACGACCTGTGGCCCCTTTACTACGTTTTCATATTTTCGATTGCAAAAAGGGTTTCCAGCATTTTATTCACATCTAAATTTGAGACCCACATTTGTGACACATAGTTTGGGTCCGTCAGCAGGCAGCTGGGCTAGGCGCCTGGGAGGTCCCAGGCGCCCAAGGTCAAACCAAAACAACAAGGAAGCAAGAACTGTTTCGAAACCACACTGGGCTAGGCGCCCCGGAGGTCCCGGGCACCCAAGGTTAAAGCCAAAGAGGTATTCGAAGCAAATCAGCCACGAAGCCAGTGGACCAAGTCAAGCTAGGCGCCCAGGAGGTCCCAGGCGCCCCAGTCAGCTCCAGAGGCCGAGTCGAAGGGGATAAGCGCTGACCAAGCTACGGATTGAGTTTCCGCAGATAAAGGCACGTGTCAGGCACCCCCAGGAGCACTATAAAAGGGTGCTCGACCCCAAGGCTTGAGAACAACAACTTTCTAATGCTCCAAAGCTTTTCGTTCAAGCGCTCCTCTCCGGCAAACTCCCATCTCGAGATTCCAGCACCGACGATGACCCTCTGCTCCGAAGTATGATCCACATCGGGCGTCGGTAACGAAAAGTTTAGTTCTTTTCATTTACTGCAATATTATTGTACTGAAATTTGTAAACCTTTTGCGCGATTATAGAATTGCCCAAAGTAAAAGGTCAAGGACCGTGGGCCTTGGAGTAGGAGCCGACCGCGACTCCGAACCAAGTTAAATACTTGTGTTTTGTGTGATTGTTTTGTTTCCGCTGCATTTACTCTTTTCTTAATCCGAAAAAAAGTTTTAACGATATTCACCCCCCCTCTATCGTTTTTCTCGATCCAACACTTAACTCTAGAATTGCATGCTCCTATAGATCTAGAAGTCACCATCACACAAGCACAATAGGGCACTTTGATTGATAACTTAGATTGGGTTGAGATGCTTAGGTCTATGCCTTGACTTAAGATGTTTTAAGTCAGTGCATCAATAGCAGTTGGGGAGATAAATACATTTGAACAGTAATCAAGTTAAGTATTCAAGCTTAGAAAGTCTAACTTGATCAGACTACTTAACTTGACTAACCCTAGTGAAAGTTGATGTTATATAATAGTTAGTAAGTAACTAACTAGGTTAGACAGGGATCGAAAAAGTTTAATTTGGTTATTTTCCTTATAAAAAGATTTTTCATGCTTGGACTCACTAGTATGTTAATTGGGTTCAAAATTTGTTACTTGGGTCAAACTTAGATCAATTCAATTACTTGTTACAGTTTCCTTCATCATTTTTATAAATCAAATAGGCTCTGATACAATCAAGAAGGCTCTAATATGTTAACTATGTATTTCATGCCAATCATTTGTTTACATTTTTTTATATATGGCAAAGGGGGAGAGAAAAGATAAAAGTCAAGTTAAAATAAGTCAAGTTTTTTTTATAATTTTTTCCAAGTCAAGTAATTTTTTCCAAGTCAAGTAGTTTTTCCAAGTCAAGTAGTTTTTTTTAGTTAAAATAATTTTTCCAAGTCAAGTAATTTTCCCTTGGTTTATCCAAGTCAAGCAATTTTTTTCCTTGGTTTTGAAAAAAAATTAAATTCCTTGGTTTCGAAAAATCAAGTTTCAAAATTGTTTTCAAAATTGCTGTTCGAAAAAAAAACCAAGTTTCCAAAAAATCAAGTTTTATTTATTCCACAAAATAATCATTTCAGCTTGTAACTCAAATTTTTCTTCGAAAAAGAAAACTTCATTTCCTGAACAGTTATTTTTAGAAAATACAATTCAGAAAATTCTGTTGGAGAAAACCTTGTGTTAGAAATTTTTTAAACTTGCTTTTCTCAAAGTTTTCAAAATCTTTTTGGAAAAACTTTCAAAATAGAAAAATTGCATATTTTCAAAAATTTCAAGGGGACATTTTCAAATAAAAGAGAAGCCTTATGCAATGTTTTGAATTTTTGCTAAGTTTTTCATAAAAATTAAATTCTAAAGAAAAAGGGGGAGAGAACTGATTAAGAGGGAGATAGAAAATCTACCTATTCTTTCTTTTCTAAATACATAATTATTATGTTTTTTGTTTTTTTTAACTTAACATTTGAACGGTGTTGCCATAAATCAAAAAGGGCGAAATTGTTGGTGCCGGAAGCACCAGATCGAACCTGATTTTGATAATGACAAAGGGTTCAAAGTTAAGTATGTGTTATTGTCTAATGGATTTACCAACTATGCAGGAAAGTCCTAGTTCACCTAGGCACGAAGTCTTGACCTGCAGGGTTGAGCAAGAAGTCTTGGTCGAGGACTGGGCAAGAAGACTTGGCCGAGGGTTGGGCAAGAAGTCCTAGTCATGGACTGGGTACAGAAGTCCTGATCCGGAAGATTGGGCAGGAGTCTTAGCCGAGCGAGAATTGCGGACAGAAGTAGAGGCAGGTCGAGGAATGGACGTCTCGAGATCCGGCAGTCTCGGAGGCCGAGCAAAAGTCCAACCGGAGGAGCTGATTGGCAAAAGGTAACTCCTCCCGAGAGGAGTAGGTGAGGACGCGTTCCCCGGAAGAGGAAACAGTAGGCGTCGATTCGACCTAGGGTTTCATTTTAAAATCTAAAGTCAGAACCAAGACAACTCCGCCTGTGACGACCTAGTCATGGCCGGTCCCAAGCCCGGATAAAGGAGGAGGGTTGCGTTAGGTTGCCAGCCAGCGTAAAAAACTATGGCAAATACTCAATGAATGGATCCATTAAAGTATTATGCTAATGCTAGGATGTTCCCCGGAAGGAACGCGTTGCAGGGTCCGACTGTAACGTCTCGGCAAGGACCGCTACATCTCCAGAACCCGGGTGTAGTGCTAAATATGCAAGGGTTCGCGTTGCAGGGTCCGACTGTAACGTCTCGGCAAGGACCGCTACATCTCCATGAGAACTTGGGTGTAGTGTTAAATAGGCAAGAGTTCTCACACCATAGGTGGACTAAGAATAAACATTATAAGAAAAGTAATAGTCTCAGATTTGGAACATGGAATATAGGAACTCTCACTGGTAAAACAATGGAGGTAGTAGATACAATGATTAGGAGAAAAATTAGTATTTTGTGTGTGCAAGAGACAAAATGGGTAGGTGAGAAGGCAAAAATGATAGAGAACTCGGGTTTTAAGTTATGGTATACAGGAAAGAGTAAAACAAGAAATGGAGTGGGTATTTTTGTAGATAGTTCTTTAAAAGATGAAGTTGTTGGTGTAGTTAGAAAGGGGGATAGAATTATAGCTCTCAAGATAGTAGTGGCGAAAGAAGTTGTGAACGTAATTAGCATATATGCACCTCAAGTAGGATTAGATGAAGAAACTAAATCAAGATTTTGGAGCGATTTAGATGAGGTATTACAAAACATTCCGCCAAATGAAATGATTTTAATAGGAGGCGATCTAAATGGACATGTCGGAGCGAAAAATGAAGAATATGAGAGAGTACATGGGGGTTATGGGTTTGGAACAAGAAATGAAGAAGGAAAAACTATATTGGATTTTGCGATAGCATATGACCTTATACTAGCTAATACATTTTTTAAGAAAAAAGAAGAACACTTGATCACATTCAAAAGTGGGAATAATAAATCACAAATTGATTATTTTATGGTTAGGAAGAGAGATAGGAAGATTTGTAAAGATTGTAAGGTTATCCCTGGAGAAAGCTTAACTACCCAACATAGATTAGTAGTGTTAGATATACGCCTTAGTTATAATATTAATAGAGGAAAAATATACACGACTCCTAGAATTAAGTGGTGGATGTTAAAGGATGGGAAGCAAAACATATTGAAGGAGAAGGTAGGAATACAAGCATTAGATGAAATATATAGCGACTCTAATACGACATGGGATAAGATGGTATCAAAGTTGAAAATAGTAGCTAAGGATGTACTCGGTGAGTCAAAGGGGCATGCACCACCAAGGAAGGAATCTTGGTGGTGGAATGAGAAAGTACAAGAGAAAGTGAAAGAAAAACGAATAGCTTATAAGGAATTATATATTTGTAAGAACGAGGAAAACTTAAAAAAATATACAATAGCCAAGAAAGAGGCTAAGAAAGCAGTGAATGAAGTAAAAAATAAAACTTTTGAACGACTATATCAAAATTTAGATACAAAAGAAGGGGAAAGAGGCATTTATAAAATAGCTAAAGCAAGAGAAAGGAAAACAAGAGACCTTAGTCAAATAAGATGTATTAAAGATGAATGCGATAGAGTACTAGTAAATGATAGCGAAATAAAAGAGCGGTGGAAGATTTACTTTCATCAACTTTTTAATGAAAGTTTAGGGGACCAACTTGACTTAGGCAATTTAAGTATTTCAAATGAGTATAGAAATTTTAATTTTCATCGGAGAATTCAAACTTCAGAAGTAGAACAAGCTTTGAAAGGGATGCAAAATGGAAAGGCCGTGGGACCGGATGATATCCCAATAGAGGTATGGAAATGTTTAGGGAAAAAAGGTATTGAATGGCTTACAAAATTATTTAATTTAATATTGAAAACAAAAAAAATGCCTAATCAATGGAGGGTAAGTAGTTTGGTTCCCTTATATAAGAACAAAGGAGACATACAAAATTGTGCAAACTATAGGGGTATTAAATTAATGAGTCATACCATGAAACTTTGGGAAAGAGTAATAGAAAAAAGATTGAGGAAGGAGACCACGGTAACCGAAAATCAATTTGGGTTCATGCCTGGAAGGTCGACAATAGAAGCTATACATCTTCTTAGGCAATTAATTGAAAAATATCGGGAGCAAAAGAAAGATCTACACATGGTATTTATTGATTTAGAAAAAGCTTATGATAGGGTACCAAGAGAAATTATATGGAGAATTCTAGAAAAGAGAGGCGTTAGCGTAACATATATTGACCTAATTAAAGATATGTATGAAAATGTAACGACTAGAGTGAAGACTTCAGGTGGATTGACTGAAGCATTTCCAATAAGGATAGAGTTACATCAAGGATCAGCTTTAAGTCCCTATCTTTTTACACTAATCATGGATGAACTCACTAGGCACATTCAAGATACAGTGCCATGGTACATGTTGTTTGCAGATGATATTGTTTTGATAGATGAGACACGTGAAGGAGTAAATGCTAAACTAGAATCTTGGCGGGAAACTCTAGAAATGAAAGGTTTTAGGCTTAGTAGAGTAAAGACTGAATATATGGAATTTAAGTTTAGCAATGCTAGACGTAGTGAAACAATTGTTAAGATAGGAGATGATGAGTTGTCTAAAATCGAGAACTTTAAGTATTTAGGATCGTTCTTGCAAAGTGATGGAGGAATTGAGAGAGATGTCTTACATAGAATACAAGCAGGATGGTTGAAATGGAGATTAGCATCGGGTGTCTTATGTGATCGTAAAGTACCTCTAAAACTTAAAGGGAAGTTCTACAAAACGGCAGTTAGACCTGCTATGTTATATGGTGCTGAATGTTGGGCTATGACTCGAGCACATGAGCAAAAGATGAAAGTTGCAGAGATGAGGATGTTAAGGTGGATGTGTGGACATACGAGGATGGATAGAATAAGGAATGAGAGTATTAGAGAGAGAGTCGGAGTTGCATCTATTGAAGAAAAACTTCGGGAGACACGTTTGAGATGGTACGGACATGTACTTAGAAGACCAATAAATGCCCCTGTTAGACGATGTGAAACTATGATAAATACGCACATTAAAAGAGGGAGAGGAAGACCAAAAAAGACTTGGTTGGCAACAATAAAACAAGATAAATTTTATTTAAATCTAGATGATGATATAGTAGGGGATAGAACTCAATGGCGTAAAAGGATCCATATAGCCGACCCCACCTAGTGGGATAAGGCTTTGTTGTTGTTGTTGTTGTATTTATATTATATAATATTTTTGGACTAACCCTGGTTGTAGGAGTGAAGAGTGCTTTACCACTGCATCCCAGGCGGCTGAGAGGAGTCAGGCACCCGGGAAGCTAGGCGCCTGATAGGTATCAGGCGCCCCAAATGGCTATTTCCAGCGGCTGGCAGGTTGCCACGTTAGTAACTCAGGCGCCCTAGGGAGCCCAGACGCCCAAGAACAGACGATAGGAGTTTGGCCGAGTCTGCGGATAAGGAAGCACCGGATTCGCGACACGTGTCAGGCACCCCATAAGGCTCAGGCGCCCGAGAACCCTATAAAAAGGGGCTTCACCCCTTGCTTTTCAGGATCAATTCATTCCAATGCAAAGAAGCTTTCTCGCAACTCAAGCATGCCAATGCTCTTCAGAATTCTTCCATGCTCGAGTTCGTCTGCGCCGCAAACGATCAAGATCGTCGACACGCCATCCAAGATAGTCCATAATCTTTTCAGTGTCGTCGGTATTGTTTAATTCGTTGTTCAAATTCTGTACTCAACTTAAATATCTGTAATATTTTTGTGACTTATAGAATTGCCCAACGAAAACGGTCAAGGACCGTGTGCCTTGGAGTAAGAGCCGTCAAAAACTCCGAACCAAGTAAAAAAGAAAACTTGTTAGCGTTGTGATTTTTGTTTCTTCCGTTGCGTTCTGTTTTTTTCCTGAAAATTTGACGTAATCGCTATTCACCCCCCCTCTACTGATTACAACGATCCCTCTGGAACATCCCCTCTTATTTACTCTAGAATAATCTTACTCATGGACTTGTGGTCCATTACATAGTCCTCTTCTAAAAATAGGGCATTTGTGCTAACGATGGCCTTCTGATCTTTAGGACTATAAAACAGACCACCTTTCGTTCCTCTAGCATAGCCTACAAACAAGCAAACTTCCATACGAGATTCCAAGTTATCAGCATCTCCCTTCAGCACATGTGCTATGAAAGATCGATGTAGGCGTGCAGAGGGGGGGTGAATGCACTTTCGCGGATCGTTTTGATCTCTACACAGATGTTAGCGCAGCGGAAATAATATGTAAAGGAAATAACAATGCTAACAAGAATTCTTTTACTTGGTATCCACCCAGATGGGTGACTAATCCAAGGATCCACGCCGCGAGCACCACTTTTCACTATCAAAAAGTCTCCTTGAGGTGGAGAAACCTTTACAGCAATAGCTTCCTCTTTACAGATGTAGAATTATGGTGGAGGAAGCAAAAGATCACTCTAAAATTGGGCAGCACTTTGTTACTGTACAGAACTGTACAGACACGTGTAACGAGGCCTCCTTTTATAGGTGAAAAGGACAGATTCGCAGTCTGTCCAGACTCGCACCAGTCGACTGCCTAGATGGCAGTCGACTGCCCCGGCATTAAATGCCTTACAACGGCTAGCCAACGGCTAGCAAACAGCTAGCCAACGGCTAGTTTTGGGGTGTACCAGTCGACTGCCCCTTGGCCAGTCGACTGCCCTGCCTCCCAGCTTAGTTCCAGCCACTCCGAACCTTCTCCTTCGCGTGTGGCTTCAGGTCTGCTCCCTTGGCTCGCCCTTTGAAGTCCTCTTCCTTTGGCTATCGTCCCTCGGATGCGCACGCAAGCCTTCCCTTGGCTTGCCTCCATGTCACCCTTCACGTGTGCCCTTTGAAGTCCACTTCCCGGCTTGCCCTTGGAGCTCTCCTCCCTTGGCTCTCGTCCCTCGGATAGGTCCACCAAGTGTGATTCTCCAAGTCCTGCAAACTAAATCACACATATCAAATACAACACAACACTCTAACTTTAAACCTATTCGCCCACACATCAAAACCATGATCTTCCAATCATTCAAGGGTCGATTGCCTCAACAATCTCCCCCTTTTTGATGTGTGGCAATAAGTTAAAGTTAGAGATAAAAAGCAGCAATAGCAATAGCAAAAGATAGCAATTGAAATATTATAAGACATAATAACCCTAAGAGGCAACCTCCCCCTTAACCTATGTCCTCTCCACAGTTTCAATTCTAACACATTCCAAGTTAAGTTTCCACTTAACAACATCAATAAGAATGTAAGACATATCCGAACCTAAGAGGTACCTCCCCCTTAATCCATGTCTTCTCTCCAAATTTTAACCTTTCAAGGTCTAAGTTAGACAAAATACCTAAAATCATCCATTTTAAGTCAAAATTCTAACTTAAACTACCCATTCTCCCCCTTTGACACCATCAAAATGATTGCCTCAAGCAACCAAACCCTATGGCATCAAATGTGAGAATTATTGATTTCTGAAATTTCTCACAGTGCTGAAAAATAGGCGTGCCAGTCGACTGCCCATGGGGCAGTCGACTGATACGCTATCAGTCTGATTTTTCAGGTTTTCTGTCAAATTTCAGAAACTCCTAGAAAATTCCAAAAATTATAAAATTTTGCATACATGTTTGAAATATTATACTCTATCAGGGAAAAATATTAAACCATATAAATTTGCAAACATGCATGACTTTTGATAAAAACCCAAAAGCTATGAAAACTACTACATTTTGTACCAAACTTTGAAACCAAATTTGCAAATATATGACTTTTAAAAACATGGCACAGTATGTAAAACATAAAATGGTTTTCAAAGGTTTAAAATGTCCAACTATGATCTTTGGCAAGGTGTCCATTGATTAACCACTTGCCTCCCCCATAGTTGGTCTAGTTTTGATATTTTGATACTTTTAATGGTTCATCAATGTGCCACAAGCACAAGTGAGCCAAATGTATTACCCTAATGGATCAAGCACCCTTTTTCAAAGCTAAGGTCTCCAAGTTCATTCTATACTTCTACAAAACACATTCCAAGGCCTCTTCTTAAGGATGAAAACTCCGATTCGGGAAGAGGCTTGGTAAAGATGTCGGCTAGGTTCGACTTTGATTCAACATAGTGTAGTTCTATGTCTCCCCTTGCCACATGGTCTCTAATGAAGTGATGTTTCACTTCAATATGTTTTATCCTAGAATGATGAACCGGATTTTTAGTTAGATTGATTGTGCTTACATTATCACACAAGACTTTGACCTTGGTGTAATGTAGCTCATAGTCCTCTAAGGTGTGCATAATCCAAAGGAGTTGGGAAACACATCCACCCATTGCCACATATTCTGCCTCCGTTGTTGATAGGGCAATGCATGGTTGTTTCCTACTACTCTAACTAACTAAAGAAGACCCAAGGAATTGACACCCTCCACTTGTACTCTTCCTATCTAACTTACAACCCGCATAGTCCGAGTCGGTGCATCCAATTAGGTCAACATTTGGGGTTCTAGGATACCAAAGTCCGACGTTTAGGGTCCCTTTCACATACCTTAGGATCCTCTTGACTACAACCAAATGGGACTCTTTGGCACACGATTGGTACCTTGCACACATACCTACCACAAAGAGTATGTCGGGTCTACTAGCGGTTAGGTATAGGAGCTACCAATCATGCTCCTATATTGTTTAGAGTCTACCATTTTGCCTTCAAGGTCACTATCCATTTTCACATTAGTTCCTATGGGTGTAGATGCTTCCTTAGCATGTTCTAAACCAAATTTCTTTAGCATCTCTTTAGCATATTTGATTTGAAATACATGTGTACCTTCATTAGTTTGCTTAACTTGAAGGCCTAAGAAAAAGGTTAACTCTCCTACAAGACTCATCTCAAATTCATCTTCCATACACTTGATGAATTCTTGTAGGAAGTCATTATTTGTTGACCCAAAAATGATATCGTCTACATAGACTTGGGCAACAAATATGTCCTTATCCTTAGATTTTAGGAACAATGTAGGGTCAATTGTTCCTCTCCTAAACCCCTTAGACACCAAAAATGAAGAAAGCCTCTCATACCAAGCCCGGGGAGCTTGTTTCAATTCATATAAGGCTTTTCTTAATTTAAATACGTGTCTTGGATAGTTAGGGTCCTCAAACCCTGGGGGTTGTTCTACATAGAACTCTTCCTTAATGATTCCATTAAGGAATGCCGACTTCACATCCATTTGGTGGAGTGTAAAACCCATGTGAGCGGCATAGGCTAGTAGAATTCTAATTGATTCTAACCTAGCTACGGGGGCGTAGGTTTCATCATAATCTAATCCCTCAACTTGGTTAAACCCCCTAGCTACCAATCTAGCCTTGTTCCTAGTGATTTTACCTTGGTCATCTAATTTGTTCCTAAAAACCCATCTAGTGGTCACAATGGTACAATCAGTGGGTCTAGGAACTAGCTCTCATACTTCACTTCTCTCAAATTGGTTTAGCTCTTCTTGCATGGCCAAGACCCAATCAACATCTCCCAATGCTTCATCAATGGTCTTGGGTTCTAATTGGGAGATTAGAGCTATTTGACTACTTTGATCCCTAAAGTATGACCTAGTCCTTACTCCTTGAGTGACATCACTCACAATTTGGTCAATGGGATGATCATGGTGATGTCTCAAGGGTCTAGAGGTTGTAGGTTCATTTACTCCTTCTTCCCCATCCTCTAGTGTGTTTCTTACTCCCCCTTGATCATTGCCCTCCAAATGTAGGTCTTGGATTCTTTGGGCAAGGGGTTGGACTTCTTCTATATCTTTATCAATAGAAGCCTTTCTAGGGTAAGTACTAGTGGTTTCATCAAATTTTACATTTGAGGACTCCTCAATCATTTTTGTCCTCTTGTTGTACACTCTGTAACCCCTACTAGTCAATGAATACCCTACTAAGATTCCTTCATCGGCTTTTGACTCAAATTTTCTTAGGTCGTCTTTGGTGTTTAAGATGTAGACTTTACATCCAAAGACCCTAAAATAGTGGACTTGGGGTACTCTTCCATTCCAAAGTTCAAATGGTATTTTTCCTAAAAACCTATGTACCAACACCCGGTTTTGAATATAGCAAGCGTGTTGGGACCGGGTGCATGTTGACATGGATACGGGTTCGTAATTTTAAAATTTAATTACGTGCAGCGGAAGGTTTAGCATAAATAATTTCTCAAATTATTTTAACCACATATCTAGCATGCAACCTTATGTTGTGGAGACATGATAATACATTTAAAATTTTGCAGAAAGTAAACTAATTTACTTAATACCTCGCATAACTCGTAGAAAGGGACGAGATCCAACCGTAGCGTCCCTTGGAAGCTCCGCCTCTATTCGCGTCCACGCCGAGTATTCTTCGGGATGACTTCGCAAAGCCATGAGTTTCGTGCCGACAAGAACTACTAGATTCTCCAAAGGCACGATCAAGAATACCAAGAGAGAGAAGAAAACTAACCACCAAACGAAGAACGGAATCAAGATTCCGGGAGGAAGGAAGGAGTCGCGCCCGCTTCTTCTTCTTCTTCGGCTTCTTCTTGGTGGTGGAAGCTTACGGCAAAGGGGGAGGGCTCTAGGGCCGGCGGCATTAGAAGAGGGAGAGGGAGAGAAGGAGAGGGAGAGAGGCTAGGTAAGAATCCTTGATCTCTTAGATTGATTTCCAAGCCTTGCCTTGGTACCTTTATATAGTAGCATCTTAATCGCCAAGTCTCCTTTTAACGGAATAAATTTTCATAAGAAATTTATCTTATAAATTTTTCTATGAATTATTCCGTTATGCCAAGTTTTTATTATAACTTAATTTATAATAAAAACAACCATGTCTCCCCTTTTATTATGGAAAGAAATTTCTTTATATAAATTTCTTTATCATGGTAAATCAATCCGTTATTGATTTTATAAAATAAAATAAACCAATCCAAGGTTTATTTTAATTTCCATGAAAAATAAATTTCTTTATATAAATTTCTTTATATAAATTTCTTTATATAAATTTTTTTATATGAATTTCTTTATCCAAAATTTTATAAAACAAACCGCGTTCGGTTTATTTTATAATTTGAACCAAACAATTTGGTTCTCCCCTTTTAATGTGGCGGGCCAAACAAAGAGGGTGGGAACCCTCTTTGGCCGGCCAAACACAAGCCATGACCTCACGAATTAAACTCATTTAATTCGTTCAATAAGTCTTCAAAAGACTTAAATTCAGATTCGACTTATCTCTCTTGATCAGAAAATCCAATTTTCAACTCGTTTTAAATCCCTCGGATTACTCGTAGTGCGTGTGACTAAATAGGCTTTCGATTTATGTTGGCCGTCTATAATTCATCAATTATAGAATGATCATGAGTGGCACCTAGTAGTACATCATGATCCCCAATTAATCGAAAGATCAACGGTTGACCTCAGAATTAATTTTGAAACCCTTCAGCAGCTATAATAAATTGTGCCCCATTCCCTTCACCATCTTATACCCACTTGGTTTAGGACATGGTCTATGTGTGTCAGTCTCCACTAGGCTGACTACGTCACACCTAGCCCAAGTAACGTTTTCTCGTCCTACGGATTCTAATTACTCTCATGTATCTAAGAGATTCATACTCTGAACATGTCATGCTCTGGCCAGAGGCTTCGAGTAACAATCCGACGATAGGCCTTGGGTATACATCTGCTCGCAAGGAGTGGTGAATCCTTTGTAGGCTGTTCAAACATCTTCGGGCACTTCGGCTTATACCCAATCATCCTGGGTCCACACCTCCTTGGAGATGCTTGCTTAAGATGTCAAAGTATAAGTCTCCATGACCAAGATGACTTGAACACCGCAAGTCAAAGGAATATCGCACTTAAGCTGCAGTAAGAACTTCACTAACATGTCTATATGTAGACTACCATATGAAGTTTTACAGCCAGTCACTCCAATGAACTAGTTCCCTTAACTATCATTCATGTTTATCTCCGGACATCCCAATGTCACCAGCCAGTGAGAATCAGCTGATTAGAGAATAACCCATGCTAGTCTCAACAGAATTGATAGTATCCGTTTTTATCAATTCATCAACTAGGGACAATTTCAATACTTCACAATTGCACATGTAGAGATAATCACTAGTTATGAATTCATCACAAATTCTCTCATGCTGTGAATTGTATTGTGGACATTCAGTAAATGAGTTTAAGATCTCAATCAAATACATAAACATGTATACTCAAATAGTGAATATTCATTTATTAAAGTAAATGATTACAATCATAAGGCGATTGTCTTAGGACACTTCTCTCATATTACTAACAAACTCCCACTTGGCCTAATGTCAATCGCTACGGTATCCAATACCACAGGCTCTAACATGACCCTCAAACTTGCTTTGAGGCAAGGCCTTAGTTAAAGGATCCGCTAAATTCCTTTCAGTGGAAATTTTCTCAATTTGTATATCATTCCTACTTATAATCTCTCTGATCAGATGATAGCGGCGAAGCACGTGTTTGGATCATTGATGAGACCTTGGTTCCTTTGCTTGTGCAATTGCTCCATTGTTGTCGCAATAAACCGGTATTGCTTCATCAATGGTTGGAACCTCACCAAGTTTTGAGACAAACTTCTTGATCCAGACTGCTTCCGTGGTAGAATCCGCTACGGTGTCTTGTTTGGAACTCTTCCAACTTATTGCGCCTCTATTCAAGATAAATACGTATCCAGACTAAGATTTGGAGTCATCCTTATCTGTCTGGAAACTGGCATCTGTATACCCACGTATCACCATATCATCTTCTCCATATATTAGGAACACACCTTTAGTTCTTCTTAAGTACTTAAGGATTGTCTTGACAGCCGCCCAATGATCCATTCCTGGATCCGACTGGTATCTGCTCGTGACGCTCAGAGTATACGATACATCGGGCCTAGTACATAACATAGCATACATGATAGATCCTATCGCGGATGCATAAGGAATCTTATTCATGCAAATCCTCTCGTCTTCTGTGCGCGGACACATAGACTTTGAAAGGTTGATCCCATGCCTGATGGGAAGGTAACCTTTCTTGGATTCCGACATGCTAAACCTTTTTAGCACTCGGTCTATATATGTAGACTGCGAAAGACCAAGCAACAATTTTGATCTATCTCTATATATTCTAATCCCAAGGATATAGGTTGCTTCTCCCAGGTCTTTCATGGAGAAAGTTTTGGACAACCAAATTTTAACCGACTGTAAGACTGATATATCGTTTCCTATAAGCAATATGTCATCGACATATCGTACTAGGAATACGACTGCACTCCCACTAACCTTCTTGTACACACAAGGTTCGTCAGGATTTTGTGAGAAATCAAACTCATTGATTGTCTCATCAAAACGGATGTTCCAGCTCCTGGATGCTTGCTTCAGTCCATATATGGATCGTCGAAGCTTGCATATTTTGGTTTTATCAACCGATGTGAAACCTTCAGGTTGTATCATGTATACATCCTCAAGCAGGTTTCCATTAAGGAAAGCTATTTTCACATCCATTTGTCATATCTCATAATCATAATGAGCTGCTATGGCCAGGTGTAGCGACCCGCCTTCTCTACCTTAGACGGTCCGCTACTTTATCTACTTCTTGACTCTAATGCACGACTAAGAATGCGGAACTTCTTTTTTTTTTTAAATCCCTCTAGGGATGATATTCTAACTCTAGTAGTCATGCATGATACAATGGCATACTTCTGTTCTCTAAGAATTCGTAAAGCATTACTAAACTAGTATGAATCCGTTCTGTTTTACACGGTGCCAGTCGACTGCTATATACCAGTCGACTGGTAGGGGCGATACCAGTCGACTGCTAAATGCCAGTCGACTGGTTGGGCCACAGAATGTTACTGTGCCCGATACCAGTCGCCTGGTATTTTACCAGTCGACTGGTATTTCTGAAAAACTCAGATTTCAGGATTTCAGATTTGCCAAAGTCAACCCGTTCCGTACCAAATGCTCCATAAAACCATATCTAAGCTTCCTAACAGGTCTACAATGATTCTAGGGCAGTTAATACATGTTTCTGGGGGACTTCTAGCATGTATAGCAACTTAGAAATCATAAAAACGACATATGGAGAAATGAACATAAATGTGCCAATGGTTGTATCAACTTGCTAAACTATTCATGCCCATGCTCATCTAGCGCATTCACAAAACTATGCATACTAATTGAAATGACATGAAATCTTCATTCTACGAAATTGAGCATGTAAAACTATCCAAAGCTTAAATGTTCACTAAACTCCATAACACAATAACTTGGAATTTGAAAACAATAAACATTGCGATTCAAATAAACTAAATTGTCTCGTCCCAAGGATCTCTCCAAGGTCAGCCACCACACACACGTCACTCAGCACCGCCTCGTCGCCTTCCTTCAGAATTGCTTGCCTTTACCTTTACCTGCAGCAAGAGGAAATGCAACTAATAAGCAAAAAGCTTAGTAAGTACTATCTAGCTCACAAAATCTCGAAAATGTGCAAACATGCTTTTAAAACAATGTGAAATCACATGAGATACTTTTATGCTTAAAAGTAAACAACTCTAAAACATGTATAACTCAAGACATGCATACTCAAGCATTAATAAGTCTAAACTTGCTTGTTCTTGGCTTAACTTGAAACTTTAGCAATTCTTTAACTTTAAATCTTTCTTTAACTTTTAGAAAACTTCTTTAACTTTAGAAAACTTTTTTTAACTTTAGAAAACTTTGCTAAAGCATATACTTGAAAATAATAACTCACTTAGATCCACTTAAGACGTAAGTATTATCTCATGCGCGTTCCCTAAAAGGTTGGGGTAGCGAGCCACCAATCCTAATAGAGCAGACCTTGGTCTACCAGGGCCAAGACCTTGGAATTGGACACCTGGATTTCTTTAACGACGCCCTTGGACGCCGGGTACTGGCCTTAGAAAATAAAATACTTACTTTACTTATTTTGAATGCCTTGGCATTTTTACGAGCACCTTGTGTGCTCAAATCCCTAAGTCTTGACTTTTGGGGATTTCTTAAGGCCTTGGCCTTTTCTTTTCTTATCTTTATCTTCTATTCTTTTCTTATAGCTTTCTTAGACCCTAAACTCATATAGGGTAATTAATTAACTCATACAAGCATGAATCAAACTAGGGTTACATGCATAAATCACAATCTAATGGAAAAATCGCATTTTTAACTTTCTAACGGGAAAAACTTGCGGAAAAACCGCCTCTTACCGCAGGTGAGCAGTACTTACTTTGATTTCTTGGACTTACGACCGAAATTGGCGTTGGGTGTTCCGGAGAAACTCGGAGTCTCGGAGATTTCCTCGCGCCTACGCGTTCTCCTCGTCGAGACGAACACAACGCTCCGCTCTCCTTGATCCCTCCTTGGCCGGCGCCCCTTGGAAGAGAGGAGGGAAGAGCTTGGGCGTGCGCACAAGAGAGGGAAAGAGGGCGGCGTGCGTGTGTCGCGCGGCTAGGGTGGGGAAAAGAAAAACCAAAAATCTAATTTCCTCTCTTTAATCATCTATTTATACTATCTTTATGAAAAAATGTAACTACTCTATAAATATATTTCTCTCCATCTTTTGTTGTGCTTGATACCCTAGCCCAGCCGGTCATGCGCGCGCCCTTAAGGGCTGGCTCTTCCGGAGGTCGCGAGTTCGAACCCCCTGCTGCCCTTTAAAAGTTTTTCCTTTTTTAAAAATACTAAACGGACTCAGAAAAATCCACAAAAATATTCTAAAAATTTCTAAAAATCTAAAGAATATTTCTAAAGTATTTTTAACTAATTTCAAGGACTTTAAAGACTTGAGATGGAAATTTTGGGGCGTTACACCAGGAGCATCCGAATGGATTTAAGCATAGCTACTGGCGAATATGTTTCGTCATAATCAATTCCTTGTTTCTGACGATATTCTTTTGCCACTAATCTAGCCTTAAAGGTAACAACATTACCTTCCATGTCGGTTTTCTTCTTGAAAACCCATTTGCACCCTATGGGCTTAATCCCTTCAGGTGGGTTAACCAAGTCCCATACTTGATTTTCGTACATGGAATCCATTTCCGACTACATGGCTTCAACCCATTTGTCCCTTTCTGAACTTTTCAGAACATCTTCATAACTGATAGGTTCGTCATCGCTTATGAGTAACACGTCGTTCGATTCACTTATGAGAAATCCGTATCTCTCTGGAATATTGTGTGTCCTATCAGACCTACGAAGAGGTGGTATTGTTTTAGGTTCAACTGATAGCTCATCATTATGAGTTATTGGTTGTGGGTCTAGACTAGGTGTCTCTGTAATGTCTATTGGAGTTTCTTGAACTTCTTCAAGTTCAATGCTACTCCCACTGTTTTCTTGTAAAAAAAATTCTTTTTCCAGAAATACAGCATGCCTTGAAACAAACACTTTTGTTCCAAGAGATGATAGAATTGGTAACCCTTTGTTTCCTTAGGGTATCCAATAAATAGACATTTATCAGACTTAGCATCTAATTTGTCTGATACAGTCCGCTTCACATAAGCAGGACAACCCCATATCTTAAGGTGAGTTAAGTGAGGCTTCTTACTATTCCATGTCTCATATGGAGTAGTAGAGACTACCTTGGTCGGGACTCTGTTTAGCAAGTAAACAGCTGTCTTAAGTGCATAGCCTCAAAAGGATTTTGGAAGAGTTGCATGATTCATCATAGATCTAACCATGTCCATCAAGGTTCGGTTATGCCTCTCAGATACACCATTATGCTGTGGTGTATATGGCGGAGTTCATTGAGACAATATCCCATTGTCCCTAAGATAATCTTGAAACTCTTGACTTAAGTATTCACCACCCCGATCGGAACGAAGTATCTTAATACTTTTGCCAAGCTGTTTCTCTACTTCATTTCTGAACTCTTTGAATTTCTCAAAAGCTTCAGATTTGTGTTTCATCAAGAACACATACTCGAATCGTGAGTGATCATCGATAAAGGTAATGAAGTAGCTATAGCCTCCTTGTGCAAGAGTTGACATTGGTCCACATACATCAGTATGTATTAGACCAAGCAATTCTCCCACTGGATTACCTTTTCCGGAAAAGGGTAATTTGGCCATCTTGCCTTTTAAGCATGATTCGCATGTATCAAATGAACCGGGTTCAAATGATTCCAGAATTCCACATCGGTGTAATTTGGTCATGGGTTTCTTACTTACATGGCCAAGACGACAATGCCACGTATAGGAGTCTATTCGATTATCTATTCGAGCACGTTTGTTGCTAACTTCGATATTGAAAATGTCACCGGATAAATCTAACGTGTAGATACCATTGCACAAAGTTCCGGTCCCATAAAGAACACCATTTAAAGTTATGTAACAACAATTGTTACTAAAAGTTAAATGATAACCCTTTTCATTCAAACATGAAACAGATACAATGTTCTTTATTAACGAAGGAACAAAATAACAATTATCTAATTCTAAGACACGTCCAGTAGGGAGCTTTAGCAAATATGTTCCGAAGGCAATAGCAGCAATCTTTGCTCCATTTCCAACTCGCAAATTCGCTTCTCCCTTGACAAGTCTTCTTCTATTCCTTAGCCCCTTTATGTCATTACATATATGTGAGCCACACCCAGTATCAAGTACCCAGGTGTACGAGGAAATAGAGTGACATTCAATAACGAAGATGCCTGAAGAGGATGGGGCATCGGAAGCCTTCTTCTTCAAAGACTCAAGATAAACCTTGTAGTTTCTTCGCCAGTGGCCCTCCTTGCCACAATGATGGCAAGTGTCTTTTGGTGCTTTTTCAATCCTTTTGTCCTTAGTTAACTTATTGGTGTCCAAAATGGAACGCAAATTCAAACAAGACATGATCGAGTGATTATCCTAGAAATACAAATTGAGCTTATGTGAGAAGAATGATAAAGAATGCATCAACATACATTAATTAAATCCTATTTATTTTTCGAATTGAATAACCCTTTTTATCAATTCGGGAGATCGTAGGAACATCTCCAAATAGATTGATATCCAACCATAGATAAGAACAACCATGGTTGTGGCCATCAAGTTATTCTTAGCTATGAAGGTAGGTAATTATACCGATTACATATCACATATATGTAACTATCACTTTATGCTATCAACTAATTGAATGTTTGCATAAATTATTGGGTTGTTAACTCATTAACAAGTATGCAACATTATACATAGCACCCAACTGCACCTCTCTTTACATCGACCTTGGCTGTGGCACAACAAATCGATGCTCCAAGCTTAAGGCTGACCCATTAATCAAGAAATAGTTTTAATATGGTTGGAGCTCATTCAACCGTTTAGTCAGGCTTAGATGTCTCCAACAACCAAAACTAAGGATTGACCTCTGACTCCAACTATATTAATCATAAACTAATTCCATGGTTTGAACATGTTGAGGTTCAAGCCGGGCATGGATGTGTCCATCAACCCAAACGAGAAACAAAACTCCGGTTCTAACCATATTAATGGAAGGTGTTGGCCTTAATATTTTGCAAGGGGTTTTGGGTCTCATCCTTTCTTTTCTAAGCACATTCATGGCATATAATTTTGTCATGTACTAACAATTTCCTTAATAAAGTATGTATGTGACTTAATTTATCAAGTCTCATTAATTGAATTAGGAACCAGATTTCCTAATTCTAATTTCATACTTTATTCAAGGAATTGTTTTGGGAAATAATTTCCTAAATTGTCATAATAAATTTCGGAAATAATATGTTTAAGACTTTGATTTCTCTAAATCAAATCTTATTAAATTAAGAGACAGATTCCCTTAATTCAACCACATATTATTTTCATGAAAATCTTATTTAAGAAAACTCTATTGGAAACCATTTTTCTAATTAATTTTGGAGACAACAATATGTAAGAGCATCACCTCTTAAATCAAATAAGGAAATTATCGTTTGAGAATCACCTCAAAATTTCCAAGATTTGATTACATATTTTATTTATGGATTTATTAATTATAACAAATTATTTTCTTTGGGTGGTTCCCCGAGGCTCAGATACCCAAAAAAAAGAAATTTATTGTAAATCTAATTTGGTCCGCTCCCCGAGGCGTAACCAAATTAAACATGACAATTTTATTCAAAATAGGAAATTAAATTACAACAACTAACTTTAAATTGGACGACTCCCCGAGGCTCAATCCAAAATAAAGAATTTTGTTAATAATTTAAAACCATTTCGAATTTAATTGTCAATTAATGATCCATAAATTTGTCTAGACTTTCTTGAAAAAAAGTGCCCAAAATTGCGAGATTTCGTAATAGGTTTTCAGAATAATTGTAAATTTCTGGTACAAAGAAAACTTACATATTTCCAAAATTAGAAAATTTCCAAAATAGGAAATTTCCAAAATTGGAAAGTTTCCAAAAATGGGAAGTTTTCACAATTATCATAAAATTTTAAAAACTAGGATATTTCAAAAGTTTGCGAAATTTCATGAGGATTTCCAAACTTTGAAATTCCTAAATCTAAAATTTACCATAATTGGAAAGTTTCCATAATTGAAAAATTTTCCAAAATTGAGATCATGACAAAGTTTTCCGCAAAACAATTATATGATTATGTCGAACACTAACCAGCTCTGATACCACTGTTGGGACCGGGTGCATGTTGACATGGATACGGGTTCGTAATTTTAAAATTTAATTACGTGCAGCGGAAGGTTTAGCATAAATAATTTCTCAAATTATTTTAACCACGTATCTAGCATGCAACCTTATGTTGTGGAGACATGATCATACATTTAAAACTTTGCAGAAAGTAAACTAATTTACTTAATACCTCGCGTAACTCGTAGAAAGGGACGAGATCCAACCGTAGCGTCCCTTGGAAGCTCCGCCTCTATTCGCGTCCACGCCGAGTTTTCTTCGGGATGACTTCGCAAAGCCACGAGTTTCGTGCCGACAGGAACTATTAGATTCTCCAAAGGCACGACAAGAATACCAAGAGAGAGATGAAAACTAACCACCAAACGAAGAACGGAATCAAGATTCTGGGAGGAAGGAAGGAGTCGCGCCCGCTTCTTCTTCTTCTTCGGCTTCTTCTTGGTGGTGGAAGCTCACGGCAAAGGGGGAGGGCTCTAGGGCCGGCAGGCACTAGAAGAGGGAGAGGGAGAGAAGGAGAGGGAGAGAAGCTAGGCAAGAATCCTTGATCTCTTAGATTGATTTCCAAGCCTTGCCTTGGTACCTTTATATAGTAGCATCTTAATCGCCAAGTCTCTTTTTAACGGAATAAATTTTCATAAGAAATTTATCTTATAAATTTTTCTATGAATTATTCCGTTATGCCAAGTTTTTATTATGACATAATTTATAATAAAAACAACCATGTCTCCCCTTTTATTATGGAAAGAAATTTCTTTATATAAATTTCTTTATCATGGTAAATCAATCCGTTATTGATTTTATAAAATAAAATAAATCAATCCAAGGTTTATTTTAATTTCCATGAAAAATAAATCTCTTTATATAAATTTCTTTATATAAATTTATTTATATAAATTTATTTATATAAATTTCTTTATCCATAATTTTATAAAACAAACCGCGCTCGGTTTATTTTATAATTTGAACCAAACAATTTGGTTCTCCCCTTTTAATGTGGCGGGCCAAACAAAGAGGGTGGGAACCCTCTTTGGCCGGCCAAACCCAAGCCATGACCTCACGAATTAAACTCATTTAATTCGTTCAATAAGTCTTCAAAAGACTTAACCATTTTATGCTTCCGATGCGTCTCTGAAAATTCAGATTCGACTTATCTCTCTTGATCGGAAAATCCAATTTTCAACTCGTTTTAAATCCCTCAGATTACTCGTAGTGTGTGTGACTAAATAGGCTTTCGATTTATGTTGGCCATCTATAATTCATCAATTATAGAATGATCATGAGTGGCACCTAGTAGTACATCATGATCCCCAATTAATCGAAAGATCAACGGTTGACCTCAGAATTAATTCTGAAACCCTTCAGCAGCTATAATGAATTGTGCCTCATTCCCTTCACCATCTTATACCCACTTGGTTTAGGACATGGTCTATGTGTGTCAGTCTCCACTAGGCTGACTACGTCACACCTAGCCCAAGTAACGTTTTCTCGTCCTACGGATTCTAATTACTCTCATGTATCTAAGAGATTCATACTCTGAACATGTCATGCTCTGGCCAGAAGCTTCGAGTAACAATTCGACGATAGGCCTTGGGTATACATCTCCTCGCAAGGAGTGGTGAATCCTTTGTAGGCTGTTCAAACATCTTCGGGCACTTCGGCTTATACCCAATCATCCTGGGTCCACACCTCCTTAGAGATGCTTGCTTAAGATGTCAAAGTATAAGTCTCCATGACCAAGATGACTTGAACACCGTAAGTCAAAGGAACATCGCACTTAAGCTGCAGTAAGAACTTCACTGACATGTCTATATGTAGACTACCATATGAAGTTTTACAGCCAGTCACTCCAATGAACTAGTTCCCTTAACTAGCATTCATGTTTATCTCCGGACATCCCAATGTCACCAGCCAGTAAGAATCAGCTGATTAGAGAATAACCCATGCTAGTCTCAATAGAATTGATAGTGTCCATTTTTATCAATTCATCGACTAGGGACAATTTCAATACTTCACATTTGCACATGTAGAGATAATCACTAGTTATGAATTCATCACAAATTCTCTCATGCTGTGAATTGTATTACGGACATTCAGTAAATGAGTTTAAGATCTCAATCAAATACATAAACATGTATACTCAAATAGTGAATATTCATTTATTAAAGTAAATGATTACAAACATAAGGCGATTGCCTTACGACACTTCTCTCATATTACTAACAAAGCGGTGTTAACCGCTTCGGCCCAGAAGTAGCTAGGAAGAGAGTATGCATTAAGCATAGTCCTAGCAGCTTCTTGTAGGCTTGGTTCTTCCTCTCAACTACCCCGTTTTGTTGAGGAGTTCTTGGGCATGAGAACTTATGCTTGTATCCATTTTCAACACAAAATTGTGTGAAACTAGCATTTTGGAACTCCCCACCATGGTCACTCCTAATTCGTTTTATTTTGATGTTCTTTTCGTTTTCAACCCTTTTACTAAAACCTATAAAGATTTCTAGGGTATCATCCTTATGTTTCAAGAAATAGACCCAAGTAAACCTAGAAAAGTCATCAACTATCACTAAGCAATACTTACTTCCTACAAGTGATGGAGTACTATGGCAATCAAATAAGTCTATATGTAAAAGTTCTAAAGGCAATGAAGTGGTAATTAAAGTTTTACCTTTGTGTGATGCTTTGGATTGCTTACCCTCTTGGCATGCATCACACAACTTGTTCTTTTCGTACTTGATCATTGGGAGCCCCTTCACCAATTCTTCCTTGGCTACTCTTGCAATGCTCCTCATGTTGACGTGTCCAAGTCTCCGGTGCGACAACCACCCTTCTTCTTCTTTGGACATGAGACACTTAACAACATTGTTAGTAGCATAAGATAGATCAAGATAATACAAGTTTGCTTCTCTAAACCCTTCTAATATGATAGTGTTTGATTCACATTGTTTTATTACACATTTCTTAGCATGAAATTCTACTCTAAAACCAGCATCACATAATTGACTTACACTTAATAAGTTAAACTTCATATCCTTAATTAAAAGTACCTTATGAATTGAAATAGTGGGAGATACCTCAATTGTGCCCCTACCAATGATCCTTAACTTTCCACTGTTCCCAAAGGAGACCGTCCCTTCTCTTAAGTAGCTAATAGTGGTGAACTTGCTCACATCTCCGGTCACGTGTCTTGAGCATCCACTATCTACTATCCACAAGGTTGGGGCCTCCTTCACTTTTACCTAAACACGAAAAACACACTCTTTTGGTACCCATATTTTTGATCCAGAAGAATCATTTAAAAATTTCTTAGGTACCCATGCCTTCTTTGTGGTTCCCCTAGCCCCTAGTCTCCTAGATGCACCAATCCTACCGGTAAGTGAAACAAAAGCTACTTCCTTGGTCTTAGGCCTATAGCCCAATCCTGCCTTGTTATATACCGCCCTTTGGCTGTTAATGATCATATCAAGGTTACTTGATCCTACTTGAAATTTCCTAAGGGCTTTTGTGAGGTCATCTACTTGTTTTCTTAACTCCTTATTCTCATTTTCAATATGTGAAACATGTGGAGAGGTAGAGCTAGCATGCAACTCCTTAAGTTTAATAGCCTCTACTCTAAGCATGGCAATTTCTTCCTTAAGGTCCTTAATTCTACTTTTAGCCTTAGCTAAATCCATGTTCGTGCTAGAAATAATTTTCACTAAGGTAGAAGAGGGTAAGTGGTATACCTCACTTACCGAAGCTTCTGACTCTGATGATGATGAGGTGGAGGAGCTCTCATCTTCACTGCTTGAGCTTCGTTCATCATCTGAAGAGTCTGAATCATCTTGTGCCATAAGAGCGAAGTGGGAGACTTGCTCTTCTTCTTCCTCTGAGGATGAGGGATTGTCCCAAGTCGCCTTGAGGTTCGTGGCACTCTTCTCCTTCCCCTTTGATCTCTTCTTGTCACTCTTCTTCTTCTCTTCCTTCTTGTCCTCCCTCTTCTTCAACTGGGGACACTCATTCTTCATATGTCCCTCTTGATGACAGTTGTAGCAGATTATCTCCTTGGGCTTACCCTTACCTTTGGCCCCTTTCCTAGCATATGATTTGTTAGAAAAACTTTTAAATGCTTTACGAAATTTTCTTACCATAAAGGCCTCTTGGTCACTATCCATAGAGGCACTTGACTCCTCCGAGTCTGAGGATGATGAGTAGATCACCTTCTTCTTTTCCTTTCTCCTCTTCTTCTCCTTTTCTGCAACAAAAGCAATACCTTTCTCTTTTGCCGAAATGTTAGCTTGCTCGTGCAGTTCAAATTCACAAAATAGATCGTCTAATTTAACTAAAGATAAGTCCCTCGATACCTTGTAAGCATCAACCATGGATGCCCACAGGGTGGTTCTCGGGAAGGCTTGTAAGACATACCTGACGATATCCCGGTTTTTGATTTTCTCTCCAACTACATAGAGCTCGTTGATCACTTCCTTTACCCTTCCATGCAGCTGACTGACGGTCTCGTTGCTCTTCATGGAGAGGGATTGCGGTTGGGCCACCAACAAGTCCTTCTTGGCTCTTCTGGACTCGTTTGACCCCTCGTTCAGTTCTACCAACTTGTTCCATAGCTCTTTGGCGCTCTTGAATGGCCCCACCTTGTTCAGTTGCTCCTTCGAGAGCCCGCACTGCAGTGTAGTGGTGGCCTTGGCATTTGACTGCGCCCTTTTCATCACTTCTTTAGACCATGTTCTCATAGGGGTAGGATCTCCTCTTTCATCGACGGGCGCCTCGAAGCCATCTGCAACACTTATCCAAGTTTCTATGTCATTCATAAGATAGTACTGCATTCTACCTTTTCAGTACGCGAAGTCGTTGCCGTCGAAGAATGGTGGTCATGCGATGGAGTATCCCTCTTGAAACGCCATTACAAATGTTCTGGTTGATTGTTAGATCTTCCAAAACGCACCGGCTCTGATACCAACTGAAAGATCGATGTAGGCGTGCAGAGGGGGGTGAATGCACTTTCGCGGATCGTTTTGATCTCTACACAGATGTTAGCGCAGCAGAAATAATATGTAAAGGAATTAACAATGCTAACAAGAATTCTTTTACTTGGTATCCACCCAGATGGGTGACTAATCCAAGGATCCACGCCGCGAGCACCACTTTTCACTATCGAAAAGTCTCCTTGAGGTGAAGAAACCTTTACAGCAATAGCTTCCTCTTTACAGATGTAGAATTATGGTGGAGGAAGCAAAAGATCACTCTACAATTGGGCAGCACTTCGTTACTGTACGGAACTGTACAGACACGTGTAACGAGGCCTCCTTTTATAGGTGAAAAGGACAGATTCGCAGTCTGTCCAGACTCGCACCAGTCGACTGCCCAGATGGCAGTCGACTGCCCCGGCATTAAATGCCTTCCAACAGCTAGCCAACGGCTAGCAAACAGCTAGCCAACGGCTAGTTTTGGGGTGTACCAGTCGACTGCCCCTTGGCCAGTCGACTGGTCCGAAGCTGCGAACTTTCTGTGAGTTTTGGCAGTCGACTGCCTCTGGGCCAGTCGACTGCCCTGCCTCCCAGCTTAGTTCCAGCCACTCCGAACCTTCTCCTTCGCGTGTGGCTTCAGGTCTGCTCCCTTGGCTCGCCCTTTGAAGTCCTCTTCCTTTGGCTATCGTCCCTCGGATGCGCACGCAAGCCTTCCCTTGGCTTGCCTCCATGCCACCCTTCACGTGTGCCCTTTGAAGTCCACTTCCCGGCTTGCCCTTGGAGCTCTCCTCCCTCGGCTCTCGTCCCTCGGATAGGTCCACCAAGTGTGATTCTCCAAGTCCTGCAAACTCAATCACACATATCAAATACAACACAACACTCTAACTTTAAACCTATTCGCCCACACATCAAAACCATGATCTTACAATCATTCAAGGGCCGATTGCCTCAACATGCTAGACTACCCCAAATCTGAATATGTCTCAGACTAGGCTTATGCCTAATCCACAATTCTGTGGGAGTACAGGGTACTGATTTAGTGGGTACCAAGTTCAGAATATACACTGTCGTTTCCAGAGCATAACCCCAGAACAAATTCGGTAATTCAGAATAACTCATCATCGATCTAACTATTTCCATAAGAGTCATATTCCTTCGTTCCGCCACAACATTCTGTTGGGGTGTACCAATTGCGGACAATTGGGATTGAATCCTAGTCTATGATAAGTAACTCCTAAACTCTCCCAAGAGGTACTCACCACCACGATTAGACCGTAGTGTCTTGATACATTTACCATAATGTTTCTCCACATCAACCTTGCACTCTTTGAACTTGTCAAAGGATTCAAACTTACGACACATCAAGTAAATATATCCATATCTCGAATAGTCGTCTATAAATGAGATGAAATATTCAAAGTCACCTCTTACTTGGATAGACATAGGACCGCACAAATCGGAATGAACCAATTCCAACACTTCTTTGGCTCTATACCCCTTGACTTTAAAAGGCCTCTTGGTTATTTTTCCTTCTAAGCAAGATTCGCAGGTTGGGAAATCTCCACCACCAATGAACCCAAAGGTCCATCAGCTATTAACCTTTGAATTCTACTCAAGTTAATATGACCCAACCTTAGATACCAAAGATATATTTGGTTCATTTTCGAAGGTTCTTTTCTCTTATTAGAGTTAGAAGATGTGTTATTAATTTCCATTTGCATCGTGGGAGTAATTGGATTAAGAGTATACAAATTGCCAACCAATGCACTAGAACAGATAATCTCCCTATTTCTTTTGATAACAACTCTGTCATTAAAAGAAATAGAATATCCATCCATGAATAATTTAGAAACTGAAATTAAATTCTTTCTAAAACAAGGTACGTAAAGACAATTTCTCAAAACCAAAGATTTATTCTTATCAAAAGATAAATGAACATCTTCAACTGCAATAGCCGCCACTTCCATAGCATTGCCCATGTAGACAGTAATCTCGCCCTCACGTAGTCGTCCGGTTTCCTGGAACCCCTGCAATGAATTACAGACATGATCAGTGACTCCAGTATCTACACACCAGGTACCAGTAGATAACACCGCTAAACATGTTTCAACAATTAACGAAAAAGATATACCTTGTTTGTTCTCCTTTCGGTGGGGACAGTCCACCTTCCAACGTTCAACCTGCTTGCATGTGAAGCACTTGCCTTTCGGCTTCTTCACTCCAACCTGTGGTCCTTGAGATCCAGCCACTCTCTTTGCCAAACCAACTTGTTTCTTCTTCTTCTTTCTTCTTTTCGGCTAAGAAGCAGAAACGTTTTCAGCAATGTAAGCTTGAGCACTTTGACAAAATAGCCCTTCTGCTACCTAGAGTTCTGTCAGAAGTTCCACCAACGAATACATCCTCTTGTTCATGTTGTAGTTCAGGCAAATCTGCTCAAAACTCTTTGGTAGCGTCTGGAGAATGATATCGACTTGGGATTCCCCATCAATTTCAGCTCCATGGACTTTCATCTCATTCAAATGAGCCATCATCTTGAGGATATGATCCCTCACGAGTGTTCCCTCAACCATGGTGGTCGTCATCAAATTCCTCATAGCCTCTTGCCTAACAGCTCAATTCTGGTGTCTGAAGAGTTCCTTGAGATTGAGCATCATATCATAGGCAGTGGCGAAGGTCTGATGTTGATGTTGCATTACATTTGACATGGAAGCCAAAATGTAGCATCGCGTCATCTCATCTGCCTTTACCCATTTCCTATAACTCTCTTTCTCCTCTTCACTAGAGTCATCTCTGGGCTTAGCGGGACAGATCTTAAAGAGTACAAATTTGTATTCCTCAGCAGTCAAGACAATAACCAAGTTCCATTTCCAATCAATATAATTTGGTCCAGTAAGTTTGTTTTCTTTTAAAATCACAGCAAGGGGATTGAAAACCATTTTGAAAAACCTGAGAATCACATTGGCCAAAATGTTAGAATTTAAAATAATATTGATTCTTTAAACAATAAAATTTTAAATTCACTAACATCTCAAATCACCATGAATTTCGTATGCCATGATAGTGTGGACGTATACTAATTCAAACATTTGTAAGAAGAGGTTTTACCCATTAATTTTATTATCTTGTCAACCTTACTTTTTGACAAATAAAATTAACAGTTGGTTTATCTTCGGACATACAAATAATAGCAGTGACTCCGATGGGGAGGATACTATTAATTGCATCTAAGTGTAACCATTACTTGATTACTAAGTCCATTATCTAGGATTATGTTCCTTCCGATGGGAAGATCACACGCTCCTAAATAATTTCCTAAAATCATCCAAATGGAAGTTTAAACTAGTGATCCGCAAAACAAACTCACCCGATGTGGAGGAAGGCACTCAGAGCCAACGCGTAAGTTTGTTTGCGTCACATTTCAAACTAGTAATGGAGGCCACGAAACTCAAAGATTCCCTCTCCCACTTAGTTATTTTTAAAATGAGGAATTTTCAGACAACCACGACAAGCATATTAAACAGCAAACCAATAAATATGAAAATCCAAATTTCCAACTATTATAGATTTGTAAATTCTGTTGTTCTCCAATACGCCTCCAGTCATGTTGCTACCTCGTCTCCTCCTCCTTTAGCCACACAAGTAGGGACCCGAGCCGAGAGAAAAAAATATTTTAATTTATAGCCATCGATCCCATACTCCACAAAGGAGTGTACATAAAATCTAGATCGAAATAAATTAAAACAAAGCGGCTGACATTTGTCATATTTAATTAATATTAAATACAAATGGCCTCGTCAACCTTGAGGATTCAAATATTACAATCACACACACAATCATACACTATCACATAGCCATAATAGTTGGATCTTATGCTTGCAACCAAAAAGTTAGCATATTGCACATTCTACTATTATCCGGCATATTATATATGAAAAGCAAGAAAGTAACCGAATCCAAAACACACAAAATCGGAAACCATGGCTCTGATACCAATTGTTGGATTTCGTTGCGGGATTCCTCCATATATTCCCGGATTAAAATTCTATTGATTAGAAATAATCCGGATAGGGAAAAATCCCGAACGCCCTACTTCATCATCATGTTTTTCGATTGAGTGATCGCTTGAACAAACTTGTTGTTCAAGCAGTCAAACTCCTTAATCGATTAGCAATGGAATAGATGATGATGTTTGAATCGCCGGTTCTTGTGTTTGTTTTGGAATCCAAGTAAACAAATACAATTAAAACAAGAATGAAAATAAAAACAAGATATACCTCTTGTTTTACCTCTTGATCTTCTATTGTATTCCTATCCCCTTCTTGGACATCATGTGGGCGACGATCTTCCAGAACGAAAGCCACCAAAAAGCCTCCTCCTCGTCCTTGTTACGTCGGCCAAAAGGAGATGGCTCTCGTTTCTTGCATGACCGAACCACCTCCCTTCTTCCTTGATGCGTCGCACTCCCAAAGAGTGAGAGAAGAGAAAGAAGAGAAGAAGAGAAGAAAAGAAAGATCTCTCTCCTTCTCCCAAAAACCTAGCCGCCCACCTCCTTTCCTCCTTGCGCCAGCGCCGCACACCACCAAGGAGAGAGAGAGAGGGGAATAGAGAGGCTTAGGTTTTTGATATCATGGCTTATGAGGATATATATAGGCTACAATAGGGACCATGAGGAGCAGTTGATTTTAGTCTCCTAACGGATCCTCAACCCGACCCGTTAATAATAACCCGCTCCACAATGGGCTATTATTGAACTACTACACCAACCCCATAATAAAATATGGGCTCCTTCTTATTATGTACACATTATCTCCACGTGTTTTAAGATATCGCATGTCCATTAATTAAGTAAATTACTGACAATTTAATTAATTAATATCTAACTCCAAGTGTAGTACCGCTCAACTTTATTATCATGTCGGACCAAGTCCACCTTCAGGATTTACATGATAATCTTTATGAGCTCCTTAAGGGGGCATCATCATTATAAATAATTAGGACACGATTTCCTTCTATAATCAACGGCACACCAAATAAATAATATTATTTCTCAATTTACCGAGCTTATTGATTAAACAAATAAATCTCACCTATTGGTAAATTAAAGAAATAAATATTAAGTACATATACCCGTTATTATATCGGGATTAAGAGCATATATATCCATAATAACCTGAGGTCTTGTTTGATTATATAGTCAGTATAAATTGAATCGTCTCAAATCGGTCTTGCTCAATTCACACAAAGTGCACTAGTGTAATTGTTAGTGATATGAGAAAAGTGTCCTAAGGCAATCGCCTTATGATTGTAATCATTTATTTTAATAAATGAATATTCACTATTTGAGTATACATGTTTATGTATTTGATTGAGATCTTAAACTCATTTACTGAATGTCCGCAATACAATTCACAGCATGAGAGAATTTGTGATGAATTTACAACTAGTGATTATCTCTACATATGCAATTGTGAAGTATTGAAATTATCCCTAGTCGATGAATTGATAAAAATGGACACTATCAATTCTGTTGAGACTAGCATGGGTTATTCTCTAATCAGCTGATTCTCACTGGCTAGTGACATTGGGATGTCCGGAGATAAACATGAATGCTAGTTAAGGGAACTAGTTCATTGGAGTGACTGATTGTAAAACTTCATATGGTAGTCTACATATAGACATGTCAGTGAAGTTCTTACTGCAGCTTAAGTGCGATGTTCCTTTGACTTGCGGTGTTCAAGTCATCTTGGTCATGGAGACTTATACTTTGACATCTTAAGCAAGCATCTCCAAGGAGGTGTGGACCCAGGATGATTGGGTATAAGCCGAAGTGCCCGAAGATGTTTAAACAGCCTACAAAGGATTCACCACTCCTTGCGAGGAGATGTATACCCAAGGCCTATCGTCGGATTGTTACTCGAAGCCTCTGGCCAGAGCATGACATGTTCAGAGTATGAATCTCTTAGATACATGAGAGTAATTAGAATCCGTAGGACGAGAAAATGTTACTTGGGCTAGGTGTGACGTAGTCAGCCTAGTGGGGACTGACACACATAGACCATGTCCTAAACCAAGTGGGTATAAGATGGTGAAGGGAATGCGGCATGATTCATTATAGCAGCTGAAGGGTTTCAGAATTATTTCTGCGGTCAACCGTTGATCTTTCGATTAATTGGGGATCATGATGTACTACTAGGTGCCACTCATGAACGTTCTATAATTGGTTAATTATAGACGGCCAACATAAATCGAAAGCCTATTTAGTCACACGCACTACGAGTAATCCGAGGGATTTAAAATGAGTTGAAAATTGGATTTTCCCATCAAGAGAGATTAGGTTTGGTTGAGCCAAACGATAAGTCGAATCTGAATTTTTCAGAGACGCATCAGAAGCGTAAAATGGCTAAGTCTTTTAAAGACTTAATAGATGAATTAAATGAGTTTAATTCATTGGGGCGTGGCCTGGATAGGCCGGCTAAAGAGGGTTCCCACCCTCTTTGCTTGGTCGGCCACAACAAAGGGAGGGAACCAAATTGTTTGATTCAATTTATAAAATAAATCAAGTGTGGTTTGTTTTATAAAATTATGGATGATATAAATTTTTTATATAAACCAAGGTTTGGTTTATTTTTCATGGAAATTAAAATGAACCATGGATTGGTTTGTTTTATTTTATAAAATTAATCATGGATTGATTTACCATGATAAAGAAATTTATATAAAGAAATTTATATAAAATTTATTTTTCATGGAAATTAAAATGAACCATGAATTGGTTTATTTTATTTTATAAAATCAATCATGGATTGATTTACCATGATAAAGAAATTTATTTTTCATGGAAATTAAAATGAACCATCGATTGGTTTATTTTATTTTATAAAATCAATCATGGATTGATTTACCATGATAAAGAAATTTATATAAAGAAATTTATATGATAAATTTCTTATGAAAATTTATTCCATAAGAAAAAAGAGACTTGATTGATTTTTATCATGAATTAAAATATGATTTTAACCATGATATAAAATCAAGACTTGGCATGATGGAATAAGTCATAGAAAATTTATATGATAAATTTCTTATGAAAATTTATTCCATAAGAAAAAAGAGACTTGGCGGTTGAGAGGCCACTATATAAAGGACCCAAGGCAAGGCTTGGAATTAATTCGAAATAATCCAAGTATTCTTGCTTGGGCTCTCTCCCTCTCCTCCCTTCTTCCTCTTGGCCGGCCACAAGCCTCTCCCCCTTTCTTCTTGCCGTGAGCACAAGGAGAAGCACCGAGGCGACGAAGTTCTTCCGTTGGGATGATCTTCCTCTCCGGCCATCATCACCTTGGGATTGGGCGCAAGTCATCTTCCTCCTTCTCGCCGGAATGGTAATTCCGGCCAACCTTGGTGGTGAGTTTTTCCGATGTGATTACTTCTCTCTTGGTTTTTCTTGTCGCGTTCTCGGAGAATCTAGTAGTTCTCGAGAACACGAAACTCGTGGCTTTGCGAAGTCATCCCGAAGATACTCGGCGTGGACGCGAATAGAGGCGGAGCTTCCAAGGGACGCTTACGGTTGGATCTCGTCCCTTTCTTCGAGTTACGCGAGGTAACAAGTAAATTAGTTTACGTTTCTGCAAAATTTTAAATATATGATCATGTCTACACAACATAAGGTTGCATGCTTAGATGTGTGGTTAAATAATTTGAGAAATTATTTATGCTAAACCTTCCGCTGCACGTAATTAATTTTAAAATTACGAACCCGTATCCATATCAACATGCACCCGGTCCCAATAGTAATTTTATAGTCAAGTAGACTAATACCAAATTACACTACAACCGTTCCAATGGTTTGTCCAAATCCATCTTGGTAGTAAGCCACTACTTATACTTTACAAGGAATCGAAAACATGATCTTCTGTGTGACACCACATACCATGTTATCTACAATGTGAAGTAACAAACAAATTGCATACATATAACAAATATAAAATGCAAACACATGACCATTATGATTTTTATTCTAAAATAGATGTTCATACAAAAGCTAGGCTTATAGTATACATCCTAACAATCAACATAATACACAATCACACAGCCATAATAGTTGGATCTTATTCCTGCAACCAAAAAGATAGCCTATTGCACATCCTACTATTATCTGGAATAAATTACATATAAAAAGCATGAAAGTAACCGAATCCAAAACACACAAAATCGGAAACCATCGCTCTGATTGCCTTCCTCCACATCGGATGACTTTGTTTTGCGGATCACTAGTTCAAATTTCCTGGATGATTTTAGGAAATTATTTAGGAGCATGTGATCTTCCCCATCGGAAGGGACATAATCCTAGATAATGGACTTATTATCAAGTAATGGTGTACACTTAGATGCAATTAATAGTATCCTCCCCATCGGAGTCATTGATATTAATTATATGGCCGAAGATAAACCAACTATTAATTTTATTTGTCAAAAAGTAAGGTTGACAAGATAATAAAATTATTAGATAAAACCTCCTCTTACATATGTTTGAATTAATATACATCCACACGATCGTGGCATATGAAATTCACGGTGTTTTGAGGTGTTGGTGAATTTAAAATTTTATTGTTTGAGGAATCAATATTATTTTAAATTCTAATATTTTAACCAATGTGATTCTCAGGTTTTTCAAAATGGCTTTCAATCCCCTTGCTGTGATTTTAAAAGAAAACAAACTTACTGTACCAAATTATATTGATTGGAACAGAAATTTGGATATTGTCGTGACTGTTGAGGAGTACAAATTTGTACTCTTTGAGATATGTCCCGCTAAGCCTAGAGATGATTCTAGTGAAGAGGAGAAAGAGAGTTATAGGAAGTGGGTAAAGGCAGATGAGATGGCACGGTGTTACATTTTGGCTTCCATGTCAAATATACTGCAACATCAACATCAGGTCTTCGCTACTGCCTATGACATGATGCTCAATCTCAAGGAACTCTTCGGACACCAGAATCGGGTTGCTAGGCAAGAGGCTATGAGGAACTTGATGACGACCACCTTGGCTGAGGGGACACCCATGAGGGATCATGTCCTCAAGATGATGACTCATTTAAATGAGATGGAAGTCCTTGGAGCTAAAATTGATGGGGAAACCCAGGTTGATATCATTCTCCAGACGCTACGAAAGAGTTTGAGCAGTTTGGCTGAACTACAACATGAACAAAAGAATGTATTCATTGGCGAAACTTCTGACAAAATTCCAGGTAGTAGAAGGGATATTTGTAGGATCGTTGCCGGTCGATAGAGGGGGGTGAATATCGACTCGAAAAACTTGTCGGAATATCGTCGGAAAATGTCTTTCTATCATGGTTAGTACGCAGTGGAAATAAAAATAAACTTAAAGAAAGACAAGATAAACACGCGGGATTTTACTTGGTTCCCAACCCCCCAGGGTCAGTACATCCAAGGCCTAAGCATTCAATCGTGAGTCCACTAGTGGTCTCCTTTCCGAACTTTCTGGAGGCGGAGAAACCCGTCTTATAGTTTTGATTACAAGCAAAGAATAAGTAAATTAAATTCATAAATAAAAAGTAAACCAAACAAAACAGTGAAGATCCGGCCAATCCGAAAGTCCGAAGTGTCACGCACTTCTTCCTGGAGCCTCCTTGGTCGCAGAGCTTCGCCTTGAGCACTTTTGCTTCTCACGGAACGCTTTAGCAGATGTGAAAATGGATGTTGTGGAATGAGGGGTCGAACCCCTTTATATGGAAGCTTCAAGGGCGCCTGTGAGGTCTTGGGCGCCTGCCACGTGTCGGTCAAAACCTCATCCATTACACCGAAATCACAGCAGTGATAAAAACACCCCATCTAAGATGCCCGAGAAGCTCTCAAGCACCAGGGAAGCTACCAGGCGCTTGGGAGAAGTCTCTTGGGCGCCTGACTCAAGTCAGGCACCCAGGAAGGCCTTCTTCCCAAGTCCTTTTTCCTGCATTTGTGTTCCTATCTTGCCTCCAACTCCAGGTACCTACAAGACAACAAACACAAGACAAAAACACACATAATGTAACGCCCGCCCCTTACCGTTAGGCGGCGCGTTACCTTTAACCCTTTTTTTCCTTACTTACTTATATCATTGTGTATGAATCTAACATTGCAGCGGAAATGAAACATAACTAAAAGCATATGTAACGATAAGGAAGTAATAACATCATATAACATCTAATAGCATCCATACTTAAATAAACTCCAAAAGAACTAACAAGTATCATGCATAAAGTAGCAACATATGTCTTATTAGAAATAAGAACTAGGTCTAAAGATGGCACTAAAGTGGATCGATCAGTCAAGTCACCACCACACACATTAGCCCTTCCTACAGCTGCCCATTCCTCAGAAATTTCTATGTTGCTCTGCAACATAAGCAAACAAACTATAAGTATAAAACTTAGTAAGCTCTTTCCTACTCACTAAATCCGTACGTCGCATGCATTTTAAAACATATAACATTTCATGGATAGCATAAGATTCATAAGGCACATAAGATACATGAAGACATATAAACATAGAACATGTGCATTTCAAAACATTAGGATGCTCTTTGGAAAACATAGTAAATAATACTTTAAAATCATATACATCATCTTCTTTGGGGTCCCCGGCTTTGTACCATTCTTTCTTTGCGCGCATACCCCTATGTAGGATGCGAGGTAGCTAATCTCGACCTACAGGGGTCTACATTCTAGTCTTACTATCTTTCAGCCTAGGGACAGCTTCGGTAGTCCAGAACCGTGGATCTTTTTCAAGACCCGGTACAAGCCATTCTTTAAAGTAAAATACATATATGCATTCTTTTCTTTTCTTTCTTTCTTTCATATAGAACATGCATTCCTTTCTTTCTTTCTTTCTTTCTTTCATATTGCATGTACTATAGACATTCAATCATCAAAATCATAAGCATACTTTCATATATAGAACATGCATTCTTTCTTTCTTTCATATTGCATGTACTATAGGCATTCAATCATTCATAAACATAGGCATACTTCATGGCATAATCATTAGCATAAATAGAAAGACATAGAAGGACCTTTCTTTTAACACATGTAAGTGAAGCAACCATCATGCTAGTTTCATCAATACATCATACTTATAACATGCTTGTCTTAATTAAGGCAATATGTTAGTTAATCTTTCTTTCTCATCTTAATACATGCTGGCCGAAACTTCATAGCAAGGATATATAGGCATAAGAGTCATATAATCATGGAAATAAAAACATACATTACATAAGAGGTTATTTACAAGTACACTGGTAGTCTAGACTTCACTAAACACTAGTTTAGGTGTATGAATTGTACTTGAACTTATTCTAGCCTTTATGTCTAGTAATTGGCCAAAATTCACAGTATGTATAACATGGTATAAAAGTTCATATAACATGTAAACAAAAACATATTTTACCATTAAGGTCATATACAAGCATAAAGGTAGTCTAGGCTTCATTAAACACTAGTTTAGGGGCATGCTTTGTACTCGAACCTATTCTTAACCCCTATTCTTGTAATTTGTCGAAACTCACAGTAGGGATTTCATAGCATAATCATTCACATAACATGGGAATAAAAGCATATTTTTCATAAGAATTCATTCACAAGTGCAAAAGTAGTTTGTACTTCACCAAACACTAGTTAGGTGTATGATCTAGAGTTCTACTTGGATTATCATGCATATGGGTACATGTAACATTTTTCTAAACATCAATACATAGAATGAGCATGAGTTTAGGCTCAAACAACTTAGATAAGGTACTGACCCTAAGGTATAAATTATTTCCATCATGAAATAAAACACCCAATCACATGCATATCACTTGATTTAACCATAACTTCATGAAGGTCTATAAAAATCTGTTTTAAGGCATAATTTAAGGTCCCTTGGCCGAATGTTACAGCGGTCCCTTAGCATAGATTCCACAAAATTTCGTGGCCTAAAACATTTATATAGCAAGGAAACAATCATTAGAACAATAGCCTACTTCATGCATCAACATTTATCCATTTCATGACTTGGCCGAATTCTTCCAAGTCCTTTACATCATGGAGGGCATTCAAACACCATGTATCCATCATATATTCATTACAAAAAGGTAGTAACAATTTCATGAACTCTTCCTTTAAGTTTTTGGACATAGAAAAGGGGGTACCCCTTTATGGCCGAAACTTCCCTCAAGGTTTTCTTCCATTTTCTTTCACCCAACATCACAAGCAAACATAAAAATCATAAAAAACAC